>UELU01138464.1:31467-62917 GCA_900490025.1 Megastigmus dorsalis | reverse complement strand
CACCTATACTATGGGAGCCATGCGAATTATGCGTGGCTTTGTCCCATACAGTTTTAGCGTGAGTGCCACGGGTTTTACGCGTAGCTTCACGCAACAAATGCACGAGTGCGGTGCGTTATGCGCATGGAGGTTAGCCATGCTATACACGTGCCGATTCATGTGTTCATGCGTTATTCGCGTGTTTTTTCTCTCCGTATAGGTATAAGATAATTTAAAAGAAAATACAATATAAATTCCAATTTAATGTAATAAATATTCTTACGTTATGATCTAAATTTTGTTATAGCACAATTTTTACTATCCAACATAGCAATTTTTATAGAGATACATAGTTCTTTTTGATAAACAGGATTGCCAAAATTACTCTGTGCATAGTAATATTTGTTATGAATATAAGAAAAATCTCGATAAAATGAGTGTATCGCTGCTTTGGTACGCAACATAGTAATTTTTCGTATCCTTTATCTTAAACATTGCTACATCATTTTTCTCCGTGTAGCGCCGTTAAAGCGATATACCAAAGGGTAAAGCGAGTCGTGCCAAAAACGCTCACGAGGACTCTACATTTCATGGACGCGCGGACAAGTTGCGGCATATACGGCGATGCAGTCGAAAATAAGCGAATCGTTGCGTAAAACTAGTATGAATGTAAGTTGTGGTAGGATATATCGAGGTGTTAACGAACATTTTCATGATTTTTGCTCGAGTTGGAAAGAGCGGAATCTGTATAATATTCTAAAATTACATTTAGTATAGAATCGGGCATAGGAAAGAGTCGATTTTGCTCTCTCAGACAGTCTCTTGTTCTTGATGAAAATTAAGAAAATAGCTTCGATAGTTTAAAGCATTTTCCATGGTTGATGATAGTATTTCGTTTGAGAAATTACATATATATGCTTAGAATGCGTTCGCATAAGTAGTTATTAACGATCTCTGACTCATCGTGGTGAGATCTGTCTTGATTCCATGGCCAAAAATTGCGAAGCACATCTGCGTACAAGCAAAATTAGGTTGTGTGGAAATGCTGCAGTGAGATTTCGAACGCATCTAAATAAGGTACATAATTTAAATTACATAAGGTTCATTTAAATTGCTTAGTTTAGTTTGATTATAACCATTTCATAATACTATTAAAACTCTTTGTTTCATATAAAAATGTTTGAACGTATTTTACCAAGTACTCCATTACAAAATAGCTTAAAGCAATTTTGCCATATTCCAGAACGATCGATCCTGCACAGAAGAAAGGCAAACAGTTCGTTCGACCATCCAACGAAACTCGTCCCTCGCCACTAATTTCTACGACCGTCCAACTACAAACCCGTCAAGCATTCCGAAGAATACCAAAAATTACAGTGTCTCTATCCAATCCTTACCAAATTAAACGCATTTTCGAGGCTCTTCGCCGCGCTCTGACCCGACAATTAACCGTCAGCCAGTCCAAAAAAAGGGAAAAAACAAACCAGCATATATATCGATGAACAACAAGCTACGGCGCGAAAGCGGAAACGCAACGTAGTCGACGCGCGTGTATCCCGGGAATCCAGAATAATGTTACACTGTGGTGTTCCAGGAACGCCGCCCAAAAGATTGCGGATCTAGAACAGCACACAGAACTGTGAGGAATTATCATAGTCTCCGTCATTGATTTCGGAGCTCCTCCACGCTAGACTTTACGATTCGCAGAAAGGCCGTTATACTATATGCCGCACAGTAAGCGTGCGTGGATAAGTATACGTGTGCATGTATATATGTATACAGGGTTTAAACGTGTCTACATAATAGAACTGGATTTTGCGCTGCACGCGAATTTATGCCAAAGCCTAAAACTGTGAGCGACTATAATAGAAGCTGTGGACGTCAAAGCGAATCTCGGAGATGATACGGTTTTACATATCATCAGGAAGATGATACTGAACAATAATTTCGGTTAAAAATGGTGAGATGTATACACTTGGAGTATCTTAAGTATACGATTGACGATGACTAATGGTGAGCGAATAATGAAGCTTAGGTGGGACTAGTAATCGTGTCATTATTTAGGAAGAAGTTTAATGTTTTTCACTTAGCGATTTTAGACTGTGTACAGAGTAAGGTTTATCCTGCAAATCGGTACTGACAAATTTAGTGACTTCGTTATTAAAAGAACCTTCTACAATTTGGGAAAGGATCAGTTTTACGCTTGTCCGTGCAAAATAATGACACAGAATTATTCGGGGAGTAAAAAGGTTTGTGAAGGCATTCCCCAAAATCCACTTTTCAAATCGTCCATCATAAAAACCAACACCGAGTCCTCGTTATTAAGCCTGCAGCAGCAAAAGTAGTCAGCTCACCCTCTCCCGTCCCTATCTCTCTCTCCCACTCCTGCTTCTACTCTGGCCCTATCATTCCAAGCTAGTCGTCCTACTCGTGGCAACGAGCAGCAGTAATGTCAGTGGCTAACGGTAATGGCCATTCGAAAATCTAATTACCGCGCATTACAGCTCGTCGTTCGCCGCCTACGAACTGCCCGACAAACTCTCCTCTCTCTCTCTCTCTCTCTCGGCGAGATACAACACTCATTACGTCTACGACCCAGAGCGAGCGACAGAGACTGCAATTTTCCACTCTCCGTCTCGCTCTTACTTTACGCTGGTCATTTTTTCAGTGAACTATCGGGGCCCGCGCGCCGCACCACTCGTAAATCGTCCCTCCGACTCGAGAGACGGTGACGATGACGACGACGACGACGACGACGATGACGGATCAATCGGAGCGAGTGAGCGACAATTTCTCTTAATGTGCAGCAATTGCCGAGGCTTAAATTCGTCTCAGACGATTGTGGAGGCAAAGCCTTGGGAATAATGCTTTGAGCGGCGGCCGAGATTTATTCGACTGATGCCGCGAGACTGGGATGGATCGACTCTTTCCTTTCCTCTCTTTAGGGTCCCTTAATCTTTTTTTATTTTTCTACCTTTCTCTCTGGGGGTCTTTCAAGCTCGAGTTACTTGATTTGATAAGAAATGGGCTTTTAATTAAAAAACACTGGGGAGGGGGAATCACGGGCTACTAATTATTATTGCTTTTGGTGCATGGTGGAAGAGCTTGAAAGAGAGAAAAAGAGAGAGTTTGCGAGAAGTCAAGAGAAGAAAATCCTAATCGGGGATCGTATGCAATTTAGTGAATTTAATTAAATCGTGCGCCGCTGTTTTCCGCGAGATTAATGCGACTGTAATGAGCTGCGGTGCTTCCCAAGTTTAAATAGGAATGTATATGTACACACACACACACGCACACGCACACGCACACGCACGCACGCACGCACGCACGCACAGACACGCACACACACGCGCACACACACACACACACACGAACTATGCGGTTTGCTTTTTAATTTCGCGTTACAGAAATGTGGTTTTAATTTGAAGTGAATCGGGAGTGCATCGTGTGAGAAATTATATTTGTACAAAATAAGCGATGTGTGCAAGGATTGGGATGAAAAATTAAATGTGTGTGGAAGAAAGTATAGAAAGATTACGTTATTAGTCATGATTCAGTTATTAATTTTTAATCGATTAAGCGATTAAGGCCTGTGCTGTATAAATGAAAAATTTAGCGGTAAAAACATATAAGATAAAAGCATGTGTTGAAGGTGGTATTGTCTTATCGTACCAATAGAAATTCAGACCGTTAATTAAACTCTTAAAAAGATATCAAACAAACGATTATAGATAGTGAAGTAATTAACATATTTTGTTAACTGTACCATTTATAATGAACGGTTTATCGATCGGAAAATATATACAGCTAATAAATTTTTCAACACAAAATTGGCTACGAATAATAAATGAAAATGTTTTTAATACTTTTACTATATGTCACACGGAGATAAATATTTATAAGAATAATTACCTTTAAATTCATGACAACCGTGGAAAATCGTGTATTTCTAGAGATATTTACAATTACATTTCATAGGAAAAGTATCGAATAAATACTTTATGAAATAAGCGAAAAAGTATTTTGAAATACATATATACTTTTTACCATCAAGTCCCCATAATTTTTACAGGAATGAAGAGCTATATATTTTAGAAAAAAATACCTCGCATGGTTTTATAATAACGTTATTCGAGTGGACACTCATTTTAATAAGGAAATTATTTATTCTATCTTAGAGTTAATATTAATTTTAAAATTGTTCTCACACAACCGTTAGAGTTGCTTTTATTCTAAATTATTTAGCGTACACAACTGATCTAAATGCAACAAAAATTGTCAGCAACTTGTTTATGGTCTTTTTACTTGTGTACGCACATCAACTGTAATGCATCTTTATTTAATGTCCATCACTCAACCTCACTGTCCCTCCTGATCATTACATCAAAATTTCACTCAAACCCACAATCACCCCGCCTAAAACAATCACAGACGACATCCTTTATGCAACCCTCTATCTCAATACACATATCTAGCAGTCAAAACAAAACTATCTACACTTACTACATATACGTAGCAGTATATAAATCGTACAACCTGCACCTAACCTTTAATCTCCACCATTTATACTTGGTCCAAGCGTCGCCCGCTAAGCTGGAGGAAAAATGAAGAAGCCGCAGTCGCGCGCTAATTCAGATGTAAATGCGGGGTTTAACGAGTGCGCCGAAGGGCTGTGCAAAAATGGGCAAAAATAGACGCCCTACAACGATATTATGGAAATTCTGATTCGAGACTGTGTACGTAATACTCCACACGCGCGCGCTCGGACATTGGCGAAAAAGGTGAACGATACTCTCGCGTGCCGACGGCCCATCATCTCTCTCCTCTACGGGTCTTTATATCTGCTAGTGCCGGCTTTGTTAGGACCTGCTTCCCTTAAAATTTTCCCTTTCTTTAGCTTCTACTCCGCGGCAGCCGCGCGTGTACATAATGCGGCCCGAAGCTCTCTCCGCTACCTACACTGCTCTGCGACTTGGAACAATAATACGCACGCGCGAGTCTTTTCGCTGGACTCTGTGGCGTATGAGTTGCTTTTTTTGGCTTTCGTGTAGCACGTGTATGCTGGGCAACAGTAAAATACATAGGTACGGCTTGAGTTTCGACATTTATATAAGCATAATGAGTTTTGGGAAATATATTCGGTGGCAATCTATTTTTCGATTGTTCGTACTAGAAATACTTTTAAAGAGATTTCGAAATTCGACAAATTATTCGCCGATATTTTATCGATACAATCCCATAAATTATTAAAAATAAAAGAAGAAATTGTATGTTTACAGAAAAGACGAGAACAAAGAATTACAGTGCCTTTGTCAATAATAAATTAAACAGGTATGCCGTTGCATACCACGACAAAACGCGACAAAAAAACAGTGTTATAATCCCACAATGGGAGATTCGCGTTTGCAGAAGCTCCTCGGTCGCAATCCTCTTATAATCACTTTTGCGCAGCCTAATCGCGGCTTCGACAAACGGTACACGGTGAAAACGCAGTTTAGACGAAAAAAAGAAAGAAAAAATAATCAGCATCAGAGAAATCTCACCGAGAGAAAATTCAGTGTTATCTCACGGCGGCGACAAGTCGAGTTTGGTTCTTATCGTCGCAGCGTCGCTCTGTCCCACCGCGTTTGCCCATGCAGCCTACGGCTTTATCTCGCGCAGAAAATCCTATGCGGACTCGAGGATGGAGAAGAATTGCGCAACGATAATGAGCCGCGCGTATATACCGTTATTATGCGATGATCTCGTCACGTCGTGACGCGACTGCGGGCTTGTGTCTGCTGGACGGAGACGCGTTACGCTTCTTTCCCTTCTCTCAATGTGTGAGGAAAATCACTTTTCCGAGAGTTGGAGGGAGAGAGAGAGAGAGAGAGAGGATGCGTCGCTATTTCCTTCCTCATTACACAGCTATTTCTCAGACTGACTGCGAGAGTGTACAGCTTCGTTTTATTTTTCCTTTGGTGCTTTAGTTCCTTGCGCATCTCCTGTTTTCCATGGCTATTGCAACTACTGCTATAACTCATTGCAAGAACATGACTTACGCCAGTTGGAAATTTTCTATACTTTTTTGATTTCCAAGTCCGATATCGGTATTCACAAAAATTTTAAATCTCATTTAATACCAACTCCTATACGGTGAACTACTCAGAAATGCGCAATATTCATTTCTAATCAAGCGCCTACTATACACTAACAGCAGCAGCTGACACAAGGAAAATCGGTGAGTATCAAAGGATCAATCAATTATACACTTTTCGCAGGAGCGCGAGAGCCGCATCTCCTAGCGTAAAAAAATTAATACGATTATTAACTACGTGAAAAAGTGCTGCAGCAGGAAGAGGAGCTGCTGCCGCTGCCGCCCTGGCTTAGAACGAAGAACGCGATGCCAAGGAACTGTGAGAGGGAATGGACCACTCCCTTCCAGCCTCTCCCCAGGTAGTAGCGCAACAACCGCGTGCACCTGGATTCTCTCTCCTTCTCCTCCTCCCCCCCCCTCTCTAACTCTCTCCCTCCCTCTCTCTGTCTCGCTTGCACGATGTATGCGTTTCTATGTATCGCGCCGGTGTTCTCTCGTGTACATTCGGTTCCGTTTTTATTGCTTGTCCGCGTACATCTCTCTTTCGCTTGCTTGCTCGCCTTTTTTTTCAGCCAAAGACGCGCGGGAATCGAGCTGAGTGATTGAGAAACTTTTATTTTCAATCGCCGAGTATATATAGTGACGTGTTTTCGAGCGTCGACCGATGTACACATATCTATTTCCCTGAATTTCGGGACTAAGCGTGATTTTTTTTTATTGTTTATAATCAACTTCTGTTTTTTCTCCTCTTTTGTTATTGCCTCCAGCGAATAGATTGGTTTGGCTTTGCGATTCTCGAATAGCGGAACATTGGTTTGGTTTTTTTTTCATGGGCGTTTATAGTTTAGCCGATGTATTCATGTTGATTTGATTTCGTGAAATAACAGATACTTTCCCCTGCGGGAGATGGAGTAATTCGTAAATATGCAACTCTTCTGTACAAGTATTGTGCGTTACATTTATTGAAAGTTTGGCGTGCTACGAGCGTTAGGTAACATCAGCTTCGAACGCAAATGATCACGAAAAACAGCGTTGACCTTAAACGGAGTTTATGCACACACTTAATGTCCTGCACAGAGGAAAAAGAACTGTGCCGTACAATAATCTCATAAACGCAATAAAGTTCGAAACGTATCCGCTTCCAACGAGCGCAGGAATTGATTCATCAAAAACTCATCACAGGCGCTCTTTAATACTCGAACACAACGACGACAGCGACGTCGGTAATTAACAATGAGGCGCGTTTGACGCGAAAACCTCTTTGATATTCCGTGCCCACCTGTAGTTCCGCACGAGTCTCTCCCCTCTTCTTCTACCTCCTCCTCTAAATCTCTTCGCAACAATATAACACAGTCGCACAAAGCTCGTCGACGGCAAGGCAAAAAAATACAAATCAGCCGACAGGTATCGAACGCACAAAGCAACGTAGAATAAGTGTCTGCTTGCAGGCGTTGTAGATGTATTTGAAATTTGGAACTGGAACCAGGGGAGGTACTCGAGCTCCTTTTCATTCGATTCGACTCGCTGGATATGCGTTTATTACTATATGAAATGCATGCAGCGCTCGACTCGCAGCCGCGGCTGTAGCTCTTGCTGTATTTATATATATATACCGTTGCGAGCGGCTGACGTCATACAGGTGTGGCCTCTCCTTTTTTCTCTTTGCCCCTTTACTTCTCTCTCTCTCTCTCTCTCTCTCTCTCTCTCTCCCTCTCTCTCCCTCTCTCTTCCTCTCGATATCTCTATACATCCACTTATTCCTCGCTCCTTTCTTTCGCTCTTCATGCATGCGCTTCCCGCTTACGCTTTTTTCACTCCTCCTCCACCTCCTCTTCATAATATTTCTAGTCCCTTTTAGATACGATCCCTAGCTCTTACTTTGTTTTGCTGCACCGCGGCTCACCAACTATTGTTTATCGCGTAGTATCCTTTTGTTACACAATTACCTCCTTCCTCCTTACATTCTAATATGCTCTCTCGTATACTCACTCCTCGATGCTGCTTTCCAAGCTGCTTTTTAGTTTACATGCGCGCGCGATCGCATATGCATAATGATAAATATAATTAAAATTTACGTTCTTTGATTTCACAGTTTGCAGCTGCGCAAACGAGTCTAATCTCGGACTAATCTGTATAGTTGATAATGCAGGCTTTCGTGTATAATGTATTATAATACTTGTATACCTGCTACACAGAGTTTCCGCTTTAAATTATAAGCAATACATTATTGAGATGGGCAAAGATTCCGAGTAAAATTATCCTAGATCGAGAATCGTTCAAGGAGGACTGCTGCAGCGGAAGGATGAGTTTCTGCAGCAGTTCGGAGGGAAAACATAAAGTCCTTAGCGAGAGATGTACGGAGACACTGATTTTAATCTTTCCCAAGCCTGCCAGGCCAGGCCAGGCCAGTTCATTTTTATTTGTTTCGCAGAACAGTACTTTTCAGGTTAATAACACTTTTCATCGTCCGGCTACTCAACTCCAATACCCAGAACTTGGCCGCACGCTGCTGTATACGCAAAGAACGATTATCCCGAGTGCGCGAATAATTTCAATCCACAGCTGTCGACTTATCGGCTAAATTACGCTCAAAGATAATTATTTTTTCTCTCGTAAACGCACCGTCAGCACAAAAAGGGGGAGGGAGGGGGGGGGGCATTTCACTCGGTCAGTTTTACGTAAATGTTGTATATATTGCATACATATTTATTCTGCTTGTGGTATACTTGCACGTCGAGTCTCACTCCCGCGCACTCGAGGGCAATATCTAAAGCGAACGGAGTATAGAGCGAGGAATAAGAGAATGAGGAGGTAAAAGGAGGCCGATACGATCAATGCTTATCGCGGGGGACCGCTTATCGTTTCGGACCGATCGTTTTCATGCCTTTTTATGCGCCTGATTATGCCGTGCACTGCCGCCGCCGCGCCGCTGCTGCTGCAGCCTTCAAGCTTTATATGTCTTTACACGCTCACCAGTATTACGCAGGTAAATAGCTACGCCTTTGCACGTGTACCGGCACCAAATCTTGGGACTTTTCGGGAGACGAATTGATTTTACAAAACCCTGTGATTTATAATGCTTATGGAAGATTAATTTGATAAGGTTTAATGTCAATGTGAGATACGTAATATTCTGTAATTTCAGCATTTCTGTAGAAGGTCCGCTTCTCTGCATAAAATTGTAGTCCATGAATTAGCCGATTACGATGAGAAATAATATTATCAAAAGAATGTGAACAAAGTAAAGCTTTGGCTTACAGCGGCCACACTATCAGTGATTGTTTATCGTGTGGATAAGGAAAACTGTGTAAAACCGAATTAAATGTTACTACTATTGCAAGTTTATTTACAACGGTGATTATGGTCGTCTCCCTCGATTATGTCAATTAAATCCATATGCAATAAAACCTATGCGTATATACGGACCGAAATAGGAATATGTATTCCAAACTGTGAGAAAGTTTGAAACTATACACACACGGCGCGGCAGCGTATAGTCCATCGTAAAACCAAGCTGAAAAATTAATTTACCGTTCGTCGCAGAGATGCATTACCACGCCGCGCGGCAAGACTTTAACGACGCCATAATGAATTATTTAAGGAAATTTATAGATGGCCGTAAAAACGCATGGCGCGCGTATTTTAAGAGAGAAAGAGAGAGAGAGAGAGAGAGAGAGAGAGAGAGAGAAAAGTTCCGAAAGAGATATTTATCAATTAGCAATAAATCCGCCACTTTAGCGTCTCGCCCTATTACCGTACTACCGTAGCGGCGCAAGAATGATCTTCCCTGTTGGCTGCAATGTGAGAGAAGGAAAAACGGAGTTATCGACAACGGTATATTTGTATATGATATATATATATATATATAAACGTGCACCTCTTAAAATGCATTTGTCGTGGTTTAATGAGGTACAGGCAAAAAATCAGACGTGCAGTGCGCAACTATACGTCAGACAGAGAAATTCATAGATATAGCTAGATGAGTCGAGCTTGCACGTATATTCGATATTTTCAAGTTGGAGCATGTCGAAATGGATCGAGCGACTCCATAAGTCAAGAGGCTAATCGTATTTGTATTTTCATATTCTTATTCCGATAGATTTCGAATCACTATTATATACTTTAAGCACGATGTCCTCTGTCGTAAAGATTTTCTGAAAATTCCAGACAAAACCCTTTAAAAACGGAGCCACGATTCGTTTGGAGTGATAACAGTGGGCAGTACAGTAAGCAGAGTTTACGCGAATGCGATATTACACTAATCTCCAATTCTCATCCGCAGAGTCAAATTTATCCTTCAATCATCATCATGGGTAGAAAGAGAGAGAAAAAAAAAATAAAAAAAAACTTCGCGCCACACACTGCACCGAATTTGAGAATCCATTAAAACGTCTCGGCCCACAGAAATACTCGACCGTCGAAGTTGCATCTTTTCCTTATCTATTCCTAAGCATTACGTCGTAGTCTGGCGAACGTCAAGAACCGGAGCGAAGTGTATAAACACACGCTGTCCAGCTAAAGATGACGCGTGCGTATGTTCCGCCTGCAGTACGGGTCATTATTCAATCAGCAGGCCAGACACGAGATCGGCAACTACAACGACGCTTCAGCAGCGGCAGAGGGAGCTCATGAGTTATGCACCTTGCGGCCGCTAGAGACACTCAAAAGTAATAACGGACGCGTATTCATGAGTAAGCTGCGTCTTTCCCTGTCTTTTCTCTCTTCTCTCGGCGTTTATTCCGCTATCGGTCGAGCTGACCCGCACGAGCTTTCTTTCGAGAACTTTACGGAGAATAAAGGACTCCATGGTCGAGCGAAGGAGACGTTTATGTGTGCACGAGTGACGCGAGCGCAGCTTACTCTTCTTTTTTTCTACAACGAGCGTTTCGGTGCTTTTTTATTGCGGCCCGATGATCGAGAGCATGAATACACCGAGTGCTCGTGTGCAGGGGGGATATGTCGAGAGATCGGGAAGTGGGACTTTATTCGAGATTATGTAGGTTGCGAGTGTTGAGTCTTATCGGGAGATTAACGTCGTTCACGATATTCGGGCTCGGATGTCGTTAGGTAATGAAAGGATTTAGCCCGGTATTTCATTCGAATGATTGTTGTAAGTATGAAGAATGGCTTGTACGATGAGCCCCGCTCGAAAAGTTTTGTTTTCGTCCCAATAATTACAGTTGAAATAAATTAGAGACTGCAGGCTAAATATATATAGTCTATTTTCAACATGCCGGTAAACAGTATCGAGTATCGGAAAAGCTCGTCACTCGACTCCAAAAATTGCCCCATGAATGTCACCGCTCGAAACACCTCGGGTTAAAGCTTACCGTATACGTCCTATAACACGTGCCGCCGGCCAATAGTTTCAGTACCTCATACACTAGTTCCCTCAACACAAAACCCAAGCACTCTTATTTTCGGCTCAAAAAAACGGGTGCACTGCAGTATCAAAGGAGGAGGAGGAGCAGCAACCGTGATGCAAAAGGCGAGAGATAATCATCGCGAGAAGAAAATTCATCGAAAGCTAAGAAATCGTCGCCGCCGCCGCGCGCACATATGTAATAAAAAAGGGAATAAAATTAGCGAACACGCGCGCGCTGCGAACAGGTTTTTCCTGGTGCCCCCATCGGCAAAGGCTCTTACCTGGCGCTCGCGCGCGCACGCACACACGCGCACACACACACACACACACACACACACAGCTTTTACGAGGAAACGCGCGTCGGCAGCCCGTTATATGCGGCTTGCGCGTGCATCTCTTGATCGCTGCTGCTGTTTCTGATGATGCTGCTGCCGCTGCTGACCCCCAACGATCCTTCCTTGTCATCCTTTTTCCCCTTCTACTGGAGGAGAGAGCGCAACCTCGTCTTGCTTCTCGGCTGCACTATAGCAGCCTCATCTCCTTTTTCTGCGCGGCGGAGCGGCGGTTGCGGCTGATTCTCTCGTCTCCCTCTCTCTCTTTCGAGAAGAGAGAGAGAGAGAGAGAGAGAGAGAGAGAGAGATCCCTGCAAGAGACTCGCTCACCGAGCGACCCACAGCCTGAGTGTGTGCAAACGAGTTGACGAGCGAGAATAAGGATCCATTGCACTTGGACTTTGATCGAGATAGGATGAACCGCTGTATGAGTGCAATTTTCGGCCATTAAAGTGCGAACGAGACTCGATACACAGGTGGAACTTTTTTCTTGCGCTTAGTCAAATGATGAGGTCTCGTATGTTTCATTAATTTTTATCGATAATAAATTTTTAATAAGTGTTGGTTAGAGACCTCACAAAATGATTCCAAGTTTCTATATTGGAATTTCAAAAAAAACTTTAAGTTATGAATTTATTCTAAATAATATTCACTCAAAAATCAACACATACTTATAGACATAATAAAGCGTTACGAAATTTAGAAACTCTGACAAGAAGAGCAAGGTCGATGAGAGTACGCTAGCGCCAGCGCGTAAGAAGACAAACATGCAAAATAAGTAGATTAAGAAGAGCTCAGGAGAAAGAAGGAGAGAAGCTGGGAAAGAAGTGATGAAGAGCAGCCGCATGCAACAGCGGCAGCAGCAACAGTAGCAGCAGCAGCTTCTCCTCTTGCTGGTTGACCCCGGTGGCAGCGCAATGTCAATTTCTCATTACGCTCTCCCCCCCCCCCTCTCTCTCTCTCTGTCTCGCTACTTCTCCCCTTACATATATACATATATTTATGTATGTACAGACTCGCAGCCGAGCTCGCAGCAGCAGCAGCAGCGATTCTCGGACGACTTTTCTCTTTATCACGCTCTCTCATTTCTGTGCAAAGTGGTGCTTTCTACGACGCTGTACTGTACTAGTACGAGAGGAGACGGTTAACTTTATCGGCGCATCAGCTCGGCGTTACGCCGAGATTTACCTCCTCTACCACTGCCCGTCGACACTATTTCTCTCTTTCTCCCTATTCCTCTCTTTCTCCTTCCCTCTTATCTTGCTTTTATACTTTGACGACTGGGTCGTTTTCTGGAGGGAAAAAAGGAGGAAGGCTGGCGATAAAACTGCAGCGCCTATTTAAGGTGCGTTAGGGATTACGAGCTATGGATATACGCGAAACTCGGCACGCATCGCTTCAAAGGCCAGCATTTTTTTATGCAACAATGTCGAATTTTTTCGGCTGTTTTATTCCTCTCTTGCTCGTAAATTCGAATGAGCCCCAGTGGTGTATATTTTTCTTCACTTGGAACCACTGAAGCTTGATTTTATATAATTTTGCCAGCAACAAGTATTTATAAAGTGTGATCTGTAACAATATATATGATCATCTACGTTTTCCTATTCTACTTTTCATATTCTCACGTAAAACATATATAATTCAATAGAATTTTTCAGATTTTCAAATTTTCATTCCTTTCCTCGTCAACTTTCGATTTTGTGAAAAGTATACCCTATTATAAATTTCAATGAGACGATCCAATCTTAATTATCGATCACTTTGCCGATGATAAAAATAGTCACCACCACCATTAGCGGAGCTTACGATAAAAGTAAGGCATAAACCAAATGAGGAGCACAAGGTTGGAAAAGCATAAGAATCGGACAGCGAAACGCGTCTGCGCGTATCATCGTACACCGGCAGAGCAGCAAGGCACAACAACTCAAGCGTGAATACGCTCTTCGCACGCAATAGATAAATACGCGTCCTTTGTTCCATCGGATTCACGACGGAACAATCGAGAGCGAAATGGGAGAGGCGGGTAGAAAGAAAGACAGAGCAACAGATTGGATTTAAGCACGGAGCGCGAAGAGAGAAAGAGAGAGAGAGAGAGGGAGAGAGAGGGAAAAATGGAAGGGAGGGGAGAAAGAAAGAAACGCAGTTAAAGGATACAGAGTAAAGCAGCGCGTAGAGAACGAGGGAGAGGGAGAGGGAGAGAGAGAGAGAGAGAGAGAAGAGGATGGAGAGAGAAGACGAGCATCGGGTCTCTCTCCTTCCTTTGTTCCCACGCCATATTCTCGTCCTTCGATCCCTCGGTCCCTCCGCTCTCCGGCCGCTTCTTTCGAGAGATTCACCGTATACCGCGCGCCACACACAAAGGGAAACTTCTCTTGGACTCGGAAGCGATGGCAGCAGCAGCAGCAGCTTCTCCTACCTCCCTTCCTCCCTCTACACTTTCTACGTCTTTTACTCGGTGCTTCTTCCTCTCCGTCTTCTTTCACTCTATTTCTTAAGGGCAGGCCCCGCGTTTGTATGCGTAAGAGAGATGCTGCTATCTAGATGAGCGGATGAAGAGGGATGAGCTGTAGTTTATAGGTGCACCACCGACCGACATTGATCTACTCGAGCAAAACTCATTAGAAGATGAATTACTGTTGGCTGAGGAGTCGCAGTTCCTCGAGTTTGCTGCGAAATATTATCACATTATTATATGGATGGTGCAGGGTAGACGCTCCGAGTCGCTGGCTTTTACAGCGAGTTGATTTTCGTTGAATGGATATTACAACTGTTTTTACCAGTGAGATCATTTTATTTTGCCTTGTAATTAGTATAAATCAAAAAGCTGATATTTTTGAATCATTGACATCAAAGGTATTTAAATTGCAATACTTGTGTGGGAACCGAAGTTTAAATATGTCTTATAATGTTCAGATTGTGATAATAAAAAATTGGG
The DNA here is from genome assembly GCA_900490025.1 of Megastigmus dorsalis. Taxonomy (NCBI): domain Eukaryota; kingdom Metazoa; phylum Arthropoda; class Insecta; order Hymenoptera; family Megastigmidae; genus Megastigmus; species Megastigmus dorsalis. The sequence goes on along the minus strand of UELU01138464.1, from coordinate 48,230 downwards.
ACTTCAGAACCACACATTGCTCTTCACAGCAGCAGCAGTATATTCTTTTATTGTGCATTCGCATGCTGTCAAGTCCATTAGCATCAATGTAATTCAATTTAATATAGACATTGACCGATTTCCGGAAATTTCCAATCATTTCATCTTCTGCTACCAAAAACCCATCGGTAGATATAATAAATCGAATGAGCGCCAGTAATTTTCTCATTTGTCAGCAAGTGGCGCTTAATGAAATGAAAGTGAAACAACGCGAAAGCAGACTATAGGCTGGGTGCAACCCGATGGTGAGGATATACGAAACGACAACAGCGCTGATAGTGAACGAAGTGAATATCGCAGTACCCCCGTTTTATAGTGTTTCCCGTATTCAAAGTATAGCTATGTTAATAGAAAGCGCTCGAAAAGATTTTTTACATGATATAAGAGTACAGGATGTAATAGTATGACCTTATTTTTTTGATTTAGTAACAAAAAACATAATATTAGCTATTTGAGTAGATCATAAATTGTTTACAATACGAATCGCAGATAGCAGACGTCAACGCACTTTCATAAACAATATCGTTCGTACTTTGGAATAGACATGCGCGGTAGAAAATGCTGTGTTTATAAATGCCAAAATAACGTTAAAAACAGCCCTAATTTAAGTTTCAACAAATTTCCTTTGATATGATACAAAAAGCAACAGGCCCAAGCATGGATAAATGCAGTGAAAAAGTTGAAGTAAATATATCTAACCTTCAAATTTTTCCTCTGTGTGTTTAATTTCACAATTATTTATAGCCCCAATAAATTACACTGGACACATACGCGCAAAAATAAAATGTGTAGTGAGCATTTTATTGGAAACTCAAAAAAATGACTCACTCCGTCACTTCTGTATTCCTTTACGTAGCAGACGTGGTTGCTGTCAACGAGTTTTTTTACTTTTTTTAAGCCTTCTGGATTAAAGGAAGTGGAGTGGGTGATTTTATCGAATCCAGTTTCTATTATAATATCCATTTTTAACGTTTTTAATATAATTACTTTAAATTTATTATTAAAATATTAAAACTTTTGCGTCATGCCCTGCATTTGTGATAGTACATGGGGGTACTGTGTTTACACGAGCAGCCGTTTTGTACGGCGCCACCTGCCATGCACCCAGCCTATACCTGGGCCGAGACAGCTTCTATTTCGCTTTGTCGAGGAGCAACGAGAAGCGAGCGCGAGTGGTCCAAAGGTCAAGAAAATAGGTTGGAACGTGAGGCGAGCGCGTGGTGCATAGAACAGACTTCACCATTGACTTTCGGTACTACACGGATTTCTCTCTCGAGCAAGAAGGAAAGACAGATGGTGAGCCATCGAGATAAAAAAGAAGAAAGAAGACCGAGAGAGCAGACAAACGAAGAGAAAGAGAGAGAAGATTCAGCGGCAGCTCGAAGGGCTTTGGAAAGCAAAGGAAGAAGCAAAGGAGCCAGAGACTACGGGGTTTCGTTGAAAGAAAGTAAAAATAAAATAAGAGTGCATAAGGAAGAGCGAGAGCGAGAACGAGAACGAGAGCGAGAGAGTGTGTGTGTGTGAGAGAGAGAGAGAGAGAGAGAGAGAGAGAGAGAGAGAGAGGAAGCCGAAGTGGAAGTCGTCCTAGGTAAATTGACCGGTGTGCGCGAGGAGAAGGGTAGGGATGCACAACTGGGTTCCGTGAGAGAGAGAGAGAGAGAGAGAGAGAGAGATAGCAAGAGCCTCGCGAAGGATAATTCGGAGAGTCAGCTCTCAAAGGACCCGCGGGACGATATATCAATGCCCTGCTTGCAGAACAATTCGAACTATCCGCGATACACAAAGAAAAATACCAAATCGAATGCTTGGAATAGCGCAACGAGCCGCTCGCTCGCTTGTCTGGCTTCTCTCCTCTCTCCCTCTCTTTTCCTCCCCCACCCACTGTTGTCTCCCCTTTATACCTATATCTCCCTCTCTTTCTCTTTCAATATAGCTCTTTTCCCCTCTCCCGCTTCCTCTCCTCTCCCAGGCCTTTGTAGCATTTTTGCACGTATTCGTGAGGATTTATTATGCACGGCTGTTTTAACAGTTTTAACACACTTTTGGGGAAAGAGATTCAGCAGAGAGAGATAGAAAGAGAGGGACTGTCGAAGGCTGCCGAAGAAAGTCTGCCTGAGAGATTCAAGATCTTTCTGTCGGACTGCGGAACTTTTATTTGCAATGGAACTTTGGTTTTCGCGACTGCGCATTTCGGGAAACTTTAACGTTGTCTAAACTACGAGTCTTTTATTGGGTAGGTGTCGGGTAATAGAGATTAAATGTGATATTTCGACTTACGTATAGTCAGGAAGGTTTAGTATAGTCATAATTTCAGTAACTCACCTGTAACAGAAAGAAAAATGCAACTTGATTAGATAAATAAAGGTAAAGAATTCAAATTTCTGAGTTGTTTAACGTTTGTATTGCTCAAATACAATAAAGCTATTGTTTACACCGAAATAATTTTCGCCTGCCTTATTACAATAATAACTCTCACGGATGCAACCGATATCGTCGTAGACACAGTTGCAATTCTGACTCGTATGTTTTTTATTTAACTGTTATGAATGGCAGTTATTATCCATGCCAAAAAAAATGTTAAGCGGATTGTCATAAAAAGTAGACGATTTACTAAAACTTTGTTGAACTCCAACGATACAAACTTCAAGCTCATCCAAATTTTCTTGCTAATTAGTCTAATCCAGTACTTTAACGTAACTACTAATTAGCGCGGAAAAAGTCCGAAGCACATCCTTACTAAGAATATGGCTTTTAGGGTTATTGGGTTATTGGGAATGGGTGATAAACGATTCCATCTTTTCATCGCTAATTTCAGAGCCTTGATCCTTAACTACAGCCGCAGTCTTATATTATTATATTATTTACCTCTATATTAAAAACTTTTCTAAAATTAAGTGATTGCACTATGCGCATAACAATCATCGCTGATGTTCTATTAAATAACCGCAGCCATTCTTATGCCTTCCAGAAAAGGTACGACGTAAAGAAGCACTTATTCGGACGCAATCAAAATTCTATTAAGGGGATGTCGGAGCCAAACCAGCTTTCAAACCGAATAGTATTTTTCGGTATACGTAAAATTTACATATTTTCCATCGTTCCTAGTGTCTCAAAATGTTCACAATAAAATTCTCTAGTACTATTGACTCATTATTTTAGCCAGGAGTTTCTGTACTTTTTTATTTTAATCTAAACTCTCACTGACTTGGGATATTCCCACCTGATACCAGCGCTGACTCAGTGAGGTGACCTATTCGTTTAGATTAGAATAAACAAATTGCAGGTACTCCCGGCTAAAATAACGGGTTAATAGCAGTAGAGAATATTTTTGTGGACGTTTTGAGACCACTAGGATCAACAGTAAGTACGTAAATGTCACGTGTACTGAAAACTACGAGGAGCTGATTTGGCTCCGACATCCCCTTAAGTAACTCTTCCCGACTGGGCGAATAATCGAGCTAATATACCGTATTATACCAACTGCATTCCCGACGCGCAAAATTTTCGCACGGAAAAATAGCAAAGCCGTATAGCAACAGGACAACTCTTGACTCAAATGTCTTCGGCTTAGTAAGCATCTTCGTACTTCATTGCACGCAAAGTCGCTGCACCAAGAAAAGGCGGATTAATAAGCGCGATTCAGCATGTCGACGTGCAGCAACGTGTTTCGGATCCAGCACGCGCTAGCACATATACACAAAAGCTTTCATTACAAGCGAGGGAAAGAAGAACAAATGAGGAGTGGTGCACACACGAGCACCGAACGCAAGCTAAGCGCACATATTATATATATATATATACACAAAGAAAGAGAGAGAGAGGGAGAGAGCGAGAGACCGGCTGCGTCCGTTGTTTTCCGCGTAGGTGAACCGCTGTGTATATACATATATATATATATATTTATATATACACACACACACATACGCAGAGCAGAGCAGCACGTGTATGGAAAAAGAGAAGCAAAGGATTGTGGGAGGTTGGGCAGATTTATGCGAACGAGAAGAAAGTGAAAGAGTGTATATGTATATACAGAGCGCGAATGGAGAAAGAGAGTGTGGAGGCAGGAAGGAAGGAAGGTAAGAAAAAGGAACGAAACAAGATGAAGGAGGTTTTATCGGTGGAATAAATTAACGGCAAGAGTACATGTCTCTTACTACCTCGGTCTTTGGATTTGAGCGAGTGCGCGCGAACGTATCTTGTCTTACATAAAACGTATTACGAGAGCAAATGTCGTTTACGGTGTGTGTGCGTGAGCGCATGCGCGTGGCGGTGTTTTAAAGAACATAATTTGAGCGCGCGTCGCCCGCTCGGACTCTCTCCTTTTGATACTCGCATACTCGCTCTTTTTATACCGCTTTTGGTTGGATCGTAAGATATACGTTCGCAAAGGCTCGCACGCACATTCGACCGAGGATATTAAAGATTATTATTTACAACCGTTTGGATCTCTCTTTGTATCTTCAATTTGATATACTGGAAATAATTACTTTAACATCTTCAAAAGCCATGGGCGCACGCTAATTAATGCGTGTACCAAGCGCCGAGCGAACTTGTTTCGCGAATAATTCAACCGATAACTGACTCTCGATTGCCATTTTGTCATTTTGTTTTGGTACTGTACAATTGTATTAGTTTGCGTCAAGTGCTGAATTTATTTGCCAGCTGGTGAAGAGGGACAATTATCGTGTCTAATTTTCTCTGTTTAGTAAGATTGCTGGGTTTATCAATTGGTCTACGCTAAATTAAATGTGGAAATCATCAAAAACGTCGAGTAAAAAGGTGGGATTTGATCATGGCTCCAAGGATTTAACAATAGTTTAAATATTTACTTGGATTTTCTCAATGATTCCACTTTTTCAGGACCAGATCGATTCTTCTTTCGCCTATTAGAATTTAAGTAAATTACCAAAAGATCTTGCAACCCCAAAGGATGACCTCGAGATGACCGTACCACGTTGTCAGGATTATTCGTGTAAACACTTGGCGTATCAATAACTCGTTAGCAATCTTCCAGGCAAAATTTCTAAGGAAGCCGTTAGTCATGGATTCCCAATTTACCAAAGTCTCTGGCCTCAAATATATCTGTTCGTGTTTCTCCGTACCTCGAAACCGAGACACAGAGAATATACAAGCGAATTACATGTGCACATGTCAATCGCTCGCGGGAGGATGAAACTCGTGGCGCGGTTTGGATATAATTGGATCAGTATAGCCCAAGTATTGCAAATATTGGCAGCAGGGGACGCGCGGACATGGACGTATACGTTTGTGCGTGTGTGTATGTGTGTGTATGTGTGTTCACGACCCAGTGATGAAATCCCTAATTGGGTAAGTCGGTCTGGCCTCTGGCCAGTGGTCGCATCTATCCCCTTGGGTTTTGTACTTCTTCGTGGGGCGCTTGTTGTCGTCGTAGTCGTCGGAAAAGCTCTCGTTCTCTGGCTTATCGGTTCCCGATCGAGTGAACTACACAAGCTGCAGATCGCCATCGATCGATACGCAACTTGGACGATCTTGCGTCGAGAGAGGAGTAGTAGCAGAAGCAGTAGCAACGACGAGCAGTTTGGCAACGCGGCAGTTTCGCAAAATTGGCCGAGGGAGTTGTTGGAGGCGAGCTTATGTAGCGATGGATCGATACCTCTCTCTCTCTCTCTCTCTCTCTCTCTCGCGACATTTGTGTTTGTGTGTATGTGTGTGTGTGTGTGTGTGTGCATGCACCTACGACGGGGCAATGTCAGGCCACACCTTGGAAGTAGTTCGATCATGATTACAGGAAGGTCTCGCACTTGCGGGACTAGGAAATGTATATTGGGGTTGGCATTACACCTACTTGAAATATTAGAATGAAATTTTTTTTTTCTGGAGCAGTTGGAATAATATTGTTATTGATTACTAAGCTGTCGTTGCTTATTTTGAACTTAATCCATAAAAGCCTTTGAAAAACAACCAATTTTGTTTCGAAAATGAAGAACAAATTTGAAGAAGATCCGAGTCGTAAGAGAATTTTCTTATCGCTTGCCGATCATATATCAATCAATCAATTCCTTGAAGTTGGGTATGCTATCTTGATTTTTCCGCAGCAGATCTACTTCTTTAAATGTCATTTGTTGACTTTATACCACTGATTTCTAAAATATTTATAGATTACTGCACTAACATTTTCATAATTAATATTATATGTTTTAGCAGATGTAGTATTTAAAACCAGGAGTTCAAAATGTTTTTTTATAAAAGCTTTTTTATAAAGTAAATTTTAAAGATACCTTGGCACAGTCTACTTTTGAAGTAATCATGCGAATAATAAAAAAAAAAGTAACCTATAATGAATCATCCAGTTCAGTCAAATATGGATACATTTTTCCACGTGACATTATTATGAAAAAACGTAGCAAAGCATCGTTATCAATCTTATTGGTCGTAATTAATTTTGAATTCCTTATCGCACAATACACAATGAAGTATATGCAAGAAGTGACACTAAAAAGCGAGTATAGATTCAGAGCCGAAACTCTGGGTGCCAGTAGTCGACGAAACCGAGATAAAGCGAGAAAAGGTGAATGAACCAAGGAAACGCGGTGTGCAGCAGCAATAGCAGCGGTAGCAGCAAAAGAGCAGGAAAAGACTCTGTCGTCTCGTCGTATTCTCCCCCTTCCTCTCATCTTTTTCCGCGTCTTACGCACGCACCTAGAGACAGTAAGGCACACAATAGACGAGTGCAGACCAGACAGAGAGAGAGAGAGAGAGAGAGATATTTTCAAACTCCGCCTCACGTGGGCATAGCGCCCGGGTATATAAGTACCAGCTCAGCTCTTATATACCGTGTCATCGGCAGGAATATTTATGTAGGCTACAGCGTCGCTATTTAATTCGTTTTGGGGAAAGTCAACGGTGCGGGTTCGAACTGCCACGTAATATAATTGAAAAACCACGCATGTGTGTGTCAGCGAGGGAATGCGACACGGGCGATGGCCTTGAACTCCGACGGCAAAGTTTCTATGTACGATTGTGAAACAGGTGAAGAAATTCTCTCGGTGAAGTGTGTATGTGTACTGTAAGCCTTTTTAAAAGTGGGAGGTGTAACGACTGGGCACCCGAAAATACGAATAATATTACCGGCACCGTTTTTATGACGCGCAGGTACCTAAAATATGTCAATAGAAGCTAATTGAATTCGACTTGCTGCTGGTCTTTGGAGGTTACATTTTCATAATGATACTGCCGTGCTCGAATGGAAGTGGGCAGCTATTTGTTTTTGATGATGGTTTATAACCACTTTTCTTTCAATTAAATCTTTTTGTTATTGCAGTTATACGAAGGGATTAGATATATTGCTTTTGATGAATAGAACAGTTTGTATTCGTGAATTTGGTTTAAAATATAAATTAAATTATTCACTTCAATATTTTATATTTGTCTTAGATGAAATTTTGAGTATTTTCTAAAATTTACATGCTGTAAAAAATTATTTTATTTTGTAGCAGAGGAAAAATTTAGAAGATGAAACAGTTAATGTAAAAATATTATAGAAGCATGATTTACCCAGAAGATAGCGAATGCGTACTCTTATATATTTATCTACGAAATGGTCATATCAATTTCAATCTAACAAGTCACACACTTTTTTCTTATACTAAAAAACGCTTTTCTTATTGGTTGTTCAATTATGGTTTCATAACGATATTTCTATTTTTTTGTAAATATTTTTTCGGCTTTGTATTGTTAGCAATTAAATTAGAATAAACTATGAGCTAGTACATTCGTAGCTATTTTGCTTCCTCAGAGAGGAAGAATTGTATTGGTGAGAAAAATTTTTGTTCCAAAAATGCTTAAAAAAAATTTTTTAAGAATTTTGGAACAAAAATTTAGTAGTTTGGAGAATTTTTTTTTTTCGTTTGCGTGTGTGTGTATACCTGTATATCTCGAGAACGAATATACAGATTTCAAAGTATAAATTTTTGTTTTACTCGGTTCTTTTGTCGCATGAAGCCGGAAAAATAAATTTTAAGATTTATTAATTCTATTTTATATTATTTCAGAAAATTACTTTTTGATTTTTAGTTTTTTAACTTTCTTATTAAGAGAAGTTTAATGTTTAGTAAACTTATAATATGTGTTAAAAGAGCATTAAATTACGTACAATTTGAAGTATTATTTTTTGAAATTGCTTGGGTCATTCTTTTGTTATTTCGAAAAAGGTCATTTTTTGAAAATATGGTTATAAATATAGAATTTCTTTATTAATCATTATGAAATTATACTTAATTTTATAGTTTATTGTTAGCATGAATCTGTTAAATTTTCAGGAATTAATATTCTATATTTTTTGAGAAATTAACAATATTATAAAAAAGATTGGTTTTCTATTAGATTCGATAACGGGTGTACAACTGCTCAAATCGTTTCAAAATTTTATAAATAAATAGAATTTTTGTTCCTTAATGTTGTGAATGTAGAAGACTAATATAAAATTTAAAAATATATTTGAAAATTTAATCATAATTGTGAAATTAAAATTTTTTTTCTCTAAATTTCTTATATAATTTGTGAAATATTTTTAAATAGTTTAATTACTTACTTTATTTATAAATTATATAATAAATGTATATTAGAACAAAACATTAAGTTAGAGGAAGCTAAGTGCCAATGAATACGGAAAAGTTTATTTTAAAGGACTTATTGTCTATAACACCATTTTCGTGTAGGGAGCATATGCTGATGAGCTTTGAACGTATACTGCCGGCTGTATTTCCTCAAAATTATATATATATTTGACAAAACTTTGCTCTCAGGGGGAGACGATACCCAGGAATTCACAATAAATTTTGAAAAATTCCATTTTTGGTTTTTCTTTGTAAAAATGCATTGTTTAGACCTTTATTTAAACTATCGAAAAGGTTTGAAACCAAATGAAAAATCACTAATGATTTTATAGTTCATATAACAAATAAACTTTGGTATCTTGATTTCAGTATTTTAGGATTTTTAAGTATATTTTACTCTTTAACTATAACTACTTTTTGTCATTTTCTTTCATGAATTTATATATACTAGAGTTTGAACAGCGCGCGTTGCGCGCCCTAACCTAGAAGACGTTTAGACTTCCTGACTTAGACGCATGCGCACTACATGAGCCAATCACATAACGTTTATCTTGGCTTCACAACATTCGGTCATCACTTTTTTATATAGGGAAACATTAAGATTTTCGAGACTTTAAGTTGTAAACATTTCAAAATGCAAATAAATATGTATAAAAATTCATTGCAGCAACCAATAAATAACGGCGAGAGTAATGCTATATTTCTCTTTTTATATGTTTCTCTGCGGTTCAACCGCATTTATCTCAAAACATTGTTTTTAAGATTTAAAAATTGATCCTGCGCATAAGTTCTTGATGGATTATTTTAAAATTTGTATACACATTCTAATATATGTTATCTAACTTTTCCGTGATTTTTTTGAGGTTTCAATAAAAAAAATTAGACCACAGTAGAAAATATTAAAGTTTTTCCAAATTAAAAAAAAATTAAAGATAGTGTCAACATTGTAGAAAAAGTAAATAAGATACTAATCACTAGAATTTTATATTTGGATGTTATTAACAAGATACCAACGTTTGAGAACTCCCAAAAATTTTGGCTTGTGCAGAAGAGTTACACTGTATAAGCTAAATAAATTGCATGAACATTTCACTGAAACTTTGTTTTTATATTACAAATGTGCAAGTGAAAGTAAAAAGAAGATATCTTTGTAATATTCTCATTTAGAATTTTCACTACTTTCTTTCCTTAATGAAAACCCTATAATTTAAATATGTAAGTACTTAAGAGAAAAAGTTCTATTTAAATTTACAAAGTAAACTTTGCACCTCGATAATTTTTTTCATTATTAGACTGAGAGATAAATAAAAGATTTATTTAATTTATTGCTTAAAAAAAAAGATTATTAAATGGGATTAATATATTTTTTCATATTCCTAAAATTTTATTTCTCGTATTCCTTATTCGAAATGTAAGGTAATAAAAATTTCAAATGATAATTTTACTTAAACCAATTTAATAAATTACATTTTCAAATATGAAATAGAACAGACAAATTCGAATAACAAATGCTTCATTAAACTCAATCACCGATGGAAAAAAATTACGAATAAAAAACTATGCAGTCGAAAAGAAAATCCTGCAATATAACAACGAAGTAACAAAAACGCGAACTCAATCAGCGACGAGCGATAAAGACAAGCCGTAATAGCTAGTCAAGAAAGAGACACCTTATAAATAAAGATAACCGGAAAAGCCGGTGAAACGTCAAACTGATTGAGAGCCGAGGGAAAATTATTTACAAGTCATAATCCGCGAGCAGCTCGTCGGCTGTCCAGCACACTAAACACACACACACACACACACGCACATACACTGGCTTAGCGGCGCGGGAATTTATAGCAATGAAACGTCGCGCTTGCGACTTTTTCCTAGAACGTAATCGAGCCCCCCAGAGCGAGCACCTCTTACACACACTGAGCATTAATGAAATGGATGCTATAGCGGTGTATATATCGCTGGAAACAAGAAGAGTCGCAGCCTAACGTGCTCTGTGCACGCCATGTGTGCGTGTGCGTGCCTGTGTGCGCGTGATACGCGCGGGGCATATAGCGTCGAGGATTGACGGACGGATGGACGAGAGAAGGGTGAACGAGCTTGAGGAGAACCCCCAGACGGACGATCAGAGCCAGCCTATATATCGTACGAATAGAAGCAAAGATGCGAGAGAGAGAGAGAGAGAGAGAGAGAGAGAGAGAGAGAGAGAAAGGCAACGGCTCGTCCGCTTCCCGTGCATAAATTATTCATGACCCAGACGAGAGAAGTGAGGGGAGGTAGAGGGAAAGAATGAGAGAGCAGAGAAAGAGACAATTGAGGAAACGAATGAGATGGATGTATAATGTGTAAGAAGGTGCCGGGTTATAGGAGGAGAGGCAATAAGATTTTGCGAGTGATGCGTAATTTTTGCGGGGAGATCGGCGATGCCTGGGCGCACTACGTATGGCTAAGAGTGAAATAATCCATTTATGTCCATTTGGCTCGCCAGAAAGTGTAATATGATTTTAATGATGTAATTGCTACATTTTAGGATGGAAATCTTTTTCTCTTTAAATAAATAATTTTACTTTATAAGGTTATTGCTTACTAAGCTATGATGTTAGTTTACATGCAAACCAATTCATATATAAAAAAAAACATTTAAGGTCAAATATGGATAAAGCATAAGTGTCTACATTATTTATTATGCTATTCTCTACATTATTTAGTATATTCAATTCTCACTTTCTGCCAAAGCACACGATTCAAAACTAATTTTGAAATATCTATTTACTAACTAGAGGCTCCAAGCATAAAACTCAGAAAAACTCGTCGATCCCGACGCAAAAAAAAAAGAAGAAACACACACGCTTTTATAACTTTGGCACAGTCTTTTATAAACGACAGAACAAAAGTGAAAGAAGCCGGTCTGGAAAGACGAGAACCAATTGACAGAGTGGGAGTATAGGAAAAAAAGAAGAAGCGGAAGAAGCAGAAGCAGAAGAAAAGATAAAGAGGTTCGCATAAGAGTCGACACACGGTGCCTATCGCAGCAACACTCGACAGCAGAATGACGAGTGTACGTATGCATGCACACGCTCGTTTCTGCGCTTCTTCATTTCTACAGGAGCCGCATTACGCGCTCATTATTAGGTATATGCTTTTTGCTCTCTTTCTCTCTCTCTTTCTTTGTCTCGACTGCTGCCGTTGCTGCCGCAAAATTACATATTACGCGAGGCGGATAGCGATTCGCGTGTGTACAGTCTTATGTGCGCGTTGTGCTAGTATATCCGAAAATATAGGTGGCGCTCTCACATTGGATATACATCGATACGTTCTTTTTTCACGCAGACAAATGGATCTGCGCATATAAGGCACCGTTTTACGTTTATCTCATGTGCACGTAATTGTGTGCTAATGCGCTTATATGAACATAATTTATGATGTGTGTATTAAGCGCCGGCGGCATTTTTCTTTATAAAGATCTCTCAATGCTTGCTTATCCTCGATCTATTAGTTTTTCGAAATATTCTCTCATGTTTCCCGGCTAGTGAAAAACTATTAGAATGCTTTTAATCGCATGTCGTTAGTGCAATTATTGGAGGTCGAGCGCGAGGCTCCACTTCTAACCGCACAACTGAATTTATCTCAATTTCGAATGTACATATACGAATGTTAAACACGACAATTATATGATAATAAAGTGTAATTGTACTGAATCCCGAGAAAAAAAACTGGCGCTGCTTCGCATAAACTCGCAATTCGACTTGGCGCGCGCTCTGCGGTCGAAAAAGAGGCGGCGAAAGAAATGGCATTAAAATTTGCCAAGAGAAAATGAATTATATTGTGCGAAAATTCTTAGGCAAAAAGGAAATGGGAGACGCGGTGCTTGTGATATAAAGTTCTGCCGGCGCTGCTGTGGATTTTTATGGTTATTAATTATTTTAATTGTGCTGTGCGTTATATTAGACGAATGTACATATATGTATTATATACACTTTACCGGGACTATTTTTGTTGAAGCGCATACTTTTTCAGGATAAATAATTAGCTTTAACAGTTAATTATTAGCCCTTATGAGTGTGTATCTTTCTATTCTATCTAATTTACTGGGTAATGAATTCTATAATGTTTTTTGCGATGCACTTATACTCCTGGTAAATTGCATTATAATTTTTTAATTAATTTAAAAAGTGTTAATTGAAAAAAATCAACACTGAAAATGTCCACTGTTGTCTCACACGATCAAAATCGTAATAGCAAAGAGAGTGCAATTTCGGATAAAACGAGCATATCGAAGAACGGAAAGAGATTAGTTCTCCTGTATTCGCTCATATAGTTCGCATTTGCTATATATATACGCGGGAGTGACAATGAACGTCACGAATCCCCGCAAAAAAGGAAGCTAGAGCGCAGGAGCGATAAAGTCAGTCGGCCGCCTCTGCGCTTCACGCGTGATTATATGTACACCAAGTTAACCGAAGACAACCGACGAGGGGGAAGAGAGACAGAGAGAGAGAGAGAGAGAGAGAGAGAGAGAGAGAGAGAGAAGGGGGGGGGGCAGTAACAGGTGATAGGGGGCCTTTAAGCGGATCTCTCCTTCTCGATCTTTCTCTTGCTGCGCTACTTGTAGGTAGTATATAACGCATAGGTACGTAAATGTGTGTATATAGCGTGTGTGCACGGTGATCACCGAATGTTTATCTGCGCGAGTGTGGCGATTATAGATGCATGTATCTCTCATTTGGAGCACTCGCGGCGATAGAGCGCAGAGTGTACGGTCCACTCGAGCGATAGTATGGGTTTCCCCTGAGTCTCTCTCTCTCTCTCTCTCTGTACGTTTGCGTGTGCATGTGCATACAGTGTAACTGGTTTGTAACTTACTGTTGGTAAGTACTGTCGGTCGAGTCGGGGCCGGGTTCTAAGCGAAAATTTTACATATTTTGACAGTTTATACAGTTGCAGCGACTTTTCGGTTTGGAAACCGTAATTGCTTTCCAAGTTTACTGAAATACAGTTTTTAATGGGATTGTACAACGATGTACTTAGTGATGCTTAAACAGTGTAGTTAAAAAAAATCTCCAAATTATTTAACGAAATTCAGTTATGAATGAATAACTTTTACCATTAACAATTCATTTAAAGCTCAATTTTATCCCATATTTTGTACATAAATGTATAACACATCAATGTGAACCCAACCCAACCTATATCCGTAATTTGACAAATTGAGTGATCAAAAGAGCACTCAGAATAAGTCGCAACTTCTAGCCTCTCAATCTTTCAATTATCAAGTCCATATCCCATTAAAAAAGAACATGTCGTATCAGCGCAAACATAGATCGAGTCTCCAAATTAGATGCACAACCAACTAATCGACCTTAGCATGTGTATACAAATCCATGCAGTGGCAAAGGAAAGGTGTGCAGGCTGCGTTTACCGTAATCACGTTGCACTCGCGCTTCGAAGCACCGGCTTCACTGTATATACGTGCATATAACACATAGAGCTGCTGCTGCACCTGCAGTGGCGCGAGAGACCGCCTGAATTATGTATCCGTCGCATTAAAATATTTATCTCGCTACAGCCGCAGCTCGTAAAGATCTGCCTCGACCTTTCGAGGGCGTTTTAGCTCCGACATGGGTTCGTGTGTGTGTGTGTGTGTGTGTGTGTCAAGTTGGCTATAGCCTTGGCTGGATAGTTTCTGCATGGATAAGCTTAGTATAGTCGTATTTCAATTAGTGATTACAAATGTCGAATGCCGTATTAATCCTGAGCCTGGAACCTGTTGAACTAAGATTCCGCAGAGATTCGTGAATAGTGTATAGACGTTCAATTTACGCTACGGCCTCTTTCATTTTTTATGACTTGTGCTGAGGTTTTACAATAAGTTCTTTAATTTTTTATCCATGGAGTGTGCCACATTCAGATTCGAGAAAGTAACAAATGAAATTAACTGTGAATTTAAACATACTGAGGGAAGGAAGATTCTTATTCTCGTTAGGTAGCGAATTCCAAAAATGTGCGCCTTGGACTTGGGAAGATCGTCTTCCAGTCTCGGTACGCATGAAGGGTGGAGCGAGTTCGTTTGTTACACCTCTCATCAAACTTCTGGGTACATATCCAGAGAAGAGACACCGCAGATAGTCTGGTAAATGCATACGCATGATTTTGTACATAAGTAGGGGCCCTCCTAAGACCCAACAACGGCCACATGAGTTCTGTAATACATGCAGTCGGTTTCATATTTTCTGAGAAGCATCCAGCAATATTACCGAACAGTCGTCTAGGTGATGGAACAACATGGCATCAGTCAACCTCCCACGCAACACCTCGGTGGTGTACTCGAGGAAAAAAACGAAGATTATAAAATATACGATTAAATTTTTTCGTTAAGGTATTTACATGGAGTCTACATGAAAGCTTAGAATCAAGTATCACCCCGAGTCTGTTGCTAAAGAGTCGGAGAAGGGAACACCCATACCACCCACAAATCAATGCAGGTGTGCTCCCCTGATTGAAAGTCCGTCACAAATTTATTGTACCCAAATAAAATTGCCTTAGTTATCCTCGCACTGAGCTTGAGAGAGGCATCAGCTGCCCACTGCGACACTGCTCTGGCGGCAAGCTGCATCACGTCTGTCCTCCTGCAGACTACCACGGGGAACTTTGATTTAAATTTGTAGATCATCTGCGTAAAGTAAATGCTGCATGCTCCCAGTATGTAACACATTGCGTACGTTATTAATGTAGAGGCAGAATAGAAGTGGTTCCAGGATTGATCCCTGAGGGACTCCTGGATTAGTGGCTAGCCACGAAGACTCGCCAACCAAGTTAGTGAAAACGGCCTGTTCTCTTTTGGAAAAATAGGAGTTTATCCACATGAGAGCAGCCGTGGAGAAACCCATAGACCGTAATTTAGCAAGCAGACGTGACGGCCGTATGGTATCAAAAGCCTTACTGAAGTCGAAGACAAGTAGTAAAGTTATGATAGAGAGAGAGAGAGAGGGAGAAAGAAAGAGAGAGGCGTACAACTACTATATACAATACGCCAGTTAAACCAGAAAGGTAAAATCAATTCTCGCTCTCTGTACGCGTTTCTCGCGTTGGAAGTAGCGGCAGCGCTCGTTAAACGTAATTGAGCATTCGACGAGCGTGTTGCTCCTGCATATATACACATATATACGTGTGCGTTGGGTACACGAATCGAGAGAAAGAGACATGAGAACCACTGCACAGGCCGTCGAAAGATTTAGCAACGATTATTTCTCGATTCTTTCGCTCCTGTTACCTCTGCAGGGCTTTGGATTCGATTGTAACTCTGGTAATGTGTTCGCCCGCGATCTTTTAGGGATAAAGCGCTGATTTGCAATGAATCTCGCGATTGCGAACGGCTTTTGATTCGGATGAGTCATGATGCGCGTGCATCTTTAACGATATAGTATATTTTTAGTAGTATGCATTCCTGCAGGTACGAAAGTGTGCATAATGTGTCTTAACGCAGTTGCCCCCGTGAAGAGTTCAGTCTCGAATTACTTTTTACTAATAACATTCCATTGTATATTGGACAATTTATTTGCACATTGGAAATTATTATTGTGTCAGATCGCACGTGTAGCGAGACGCATGAGAAAAGATGTGTAATAAATTGAAAATTGAGAGGCTGAAATTCGCCACGAGGCGATCGTTAATCTTCGAAGGATTACAATAGCCTGTAGTGGACGACTCACAAAAACTCCGAGTGAAGTAATCGTGTATGAAGCAGAATTACGCGTCCAGTGACACTAATCGCAGCAGCGTATATATATATATATATATATATACAGAAAAAATTTGACTGAAAAAACAAAAGACATAAACTGTATGTAGTACCCCTCTAATTCCGGCGATTACACTATACAAGGTAAAAACTATTTGGCATCGTAGCCATCGGCATCTTCTAGAATCACTTCGTTTATAGGCCTTAAATTTCACCTTGACTCACATTTGGAAGTAAATTCAGATTTATTTGTTCGCTTTATTTTTATTCCAGTTTCCTCTCGATCGTTCTTCCCCTCCTTGTTCCCCTCTATACGTATCATATTACTAGAATCGTTCCAGTCGCGTTTTATTTCCCCCTACTGCGCGCACCTATGCTGACCCCCCCCCCCC
>UELU01138464.1:12108-31447 GCA_900490025.1 Megastigmus dorsalis | reverse complement strand
CTCTCTCTCTCTCTCTCTCTCTCATTCACACGCGCGCACGGGCTTTTATTTTCAGTGCTACACATGCGCTTTCTTTCGTTTTCTTGTAAGCTGGAGAGAGAGAGAGAGAGAGTCGAAAGCGAACGAGGATAAATTTCGCCTCTGCACAGCCGCGCGACGACGAGTCGGAAATTCACTTGACTGTATTCCTAAAAGAAGAAGAAGGAGTAAGAGCAAGAAGATAGCCAAGAGAAGAGGAGGAGGGAAAAGAGGCAGCGGTGGCGACGGCGGTGGCGGTGCGTCAGCTACTGCCAAAAATAACGCAGGTATACTTAGACCAGCTACGTCCAACGTTCACACAGAGAGTATCCATGGTTAAACTTCTCTCTGAACTCTTATGTGCGCGAGGTTCTTGGCCAACTCGCCGAAGAATCTGTTGTGCGCTGTGTCGTTGGACTGGCGGAACTGGCGAATCGTCCTTTGCGAGAAAATAAGCCTTTAGAAATGCACTGCAGTCGAAGGATAATAGTAAGGGACTGCTCACTGCTGTGATGTTTCGGGTTGGCAAGTGCCTCATGGTGTCGATGAGATTAAAAATCAATGGTTGGATGGTTAACGGGTTCGATCGTGTTACGTCCCAAGATGCAACAAGTTACTTATTAATACGAATTTTATTTGAAATTAATGTCGAAATATTATCTGTTTATTACCATTAAACGTTTTGGATCATTCAAAACTCTGCGAGTTTGAATAATGTAAGTTACAGTAGTACACATATAAACGTTCTGATTGTTCGATATTCTTTCAATTGTGTAATATTTGTCGATGCAAAAAACTATACTCTGCCGCAGTGCACACATAACGGCAGTAGTTAATTATTACAGTGGTAGTGAAGTAGTAAAAAAAAGTGTGAAATGTTTGAGAAAAAAATGCGGAGATACCGTAATGTATAAGCGTATCACGATAATGACTTTGCCAATATTTACATTTACAATTCTTTAGTGGAGTAGTTTAGCATGCAAATTTTACGGCTACAAAAAATGTAATTAAGCGTAAATTTGTCATTGGCTGCATACCCATTATGAGTATTGGTATATTAAAACAATTGCATCTGCGCAGTGTAAGTCACTATTAGTATGATTTACCCAATCACATAATTATGAAATTAAAACATGTAATACCTCGCAAGTGCACAATTACTATAGCTACGCACACTGATAAAAATGCATTGAAACAGTATCGCGGACAATAAGAGTACGTTCATAAGTGTTTGCGCTATGATAACAATAGATCGATACCCATCATGTTATTTCCTATTTCATTCTAACAAAAATTATTAATATAATAATGGTAGTTTCGGTAACTCTACTCTGAATCTAATATAACAAAAACGTCTTAGTAGCTTAATTTTTAATGAAAATCCGAGCTTATAAAATGAACAGCTTTGAAGAAGTACGTTACGATGCACCGCATAGCGCATCAAATCCCAATAACCCTATAAGGAAAGTCCCCTACTCGATAAAACTATCGAAACCCGCTAACCGCACACCTCATACATCGCGATCAACCGCTGCACAGAATCCAATTCCATCGTCCTCCGGATACCCTTCCTCTCACTGCTATTCTCTATAGGGCGGATGGAAAATCGCCAACCCACTGACACGACGCTCGTCCAGAACAGTTCAGCAGCGGTAGCATCAAAACGACGTTCGCTGCACACATGCTGGCCGAGAGAGAGAGAGAGAGAGAGAGAGAGAGAGAGAGAGAGAGAGGGCGAAATACGACAAAACGCTCCCAGCCGAACGCCGTCGTACGTGTCGGTCGCACGGCGACGGCGGCGGCATTGTTCATTAAACCCTGCTGAAACGACGTCGTAAACGCGGAAGAGAGAGTGAGAGAGAGAGAGAGAGAGAGAGAGAGAGAGAGAGATAGGCTCGGGTGGAGGGCGAAGAGATGACCGGCTCGCGCGAGCCGACGGTATATATATGCAATTTCCATTTGGCCGATGTTAATACCGCCCGTCCGCGTATATGTATGTACGTACGTATATGTGCGCGCGTGCGGGGGCGAGCATTTGCGCGCAAATAACGTTTACCATGAGCGGCTCGTAAACGCGGGCACCTCGTAATTGTTAAAAGCTCCGGCGGCTCGGCCGCGCGCACAGCTTTTACGCTCTGCGTGCGCGCGGAGGGCCGTCGAGGCGCGCCTCTCTCGAAATTAGATGGCGGGGTAAGGGAACTCTTCTCGAACTACGGAAGAGAGTATCGAGCTGTTTCGTATGGAGTACGAAGAGGTTGAGGGGAGGAGTTGGTGATTACTTCTTTTAGCGAATTTAGATTTGGTAATTGTTCGACGTATACACTTACACGTTATGATGGGAAACAATTTTTGGTATATAGTTTGCCAAGTCGTGAAATAAAATAATTCAATGGCAATTACTAAGTACAACAAAGTTTATTGCTTTTATTTGCAGAAAAAGTATAATACGAAAATGGATGAGTAATTTGACATCGGTTTTACGATACTTGTAGATCAACTATCCCTTAGAGTTTTTGAATTCGAACGTTGATTGCATTACAGGTAAGATAAAGGTCCCGATTTTTGCTCACGTCCCTATTTCTAATCACTCGTATTTTTTATGTTGTTACGAAAAATATGATTGTTTTAAGCTCATAATATAATAGGTAAAAGATAGATGTTGTTTTCAGTATAGAATGACAAAATCTTAGTGTTGAACTAAAAATATCGTAAAATCTGATAAAAGTCAAATTTAAGTTAAACGAAAGTGGATGTTTTCATGTCCCTATTTCTGCTCATGAAAGAATGATTTTTCATTTAAATTTGTTCGATATTTATATGGTTTTTATTGTTAAATAATGAAACTTATTCACATATTAATATGTTAATACATTAAAAATCAACAACTGTTATGATCAGAAGTAAATAATAATGGTGAGCAGATAATAGGTACACGTCTTAATCATGACTTTTCTCAGTGAGCAGAAATAGGTACATTTTTAGCATACTTTTCTTTTAACTATTACTAATATTAAATCTTTTAAGTCGACTTTTAACAGTATCCATAAAGGAATTGGATGGATGATTAATCCGATAGGCTGATTTGGTTAGTAAAGAGTTACGGAAATGAATTTCTAAACCACTTCATTTGATGCGTCAAGGCTTAAATGAGCAGAAATCGGGACATTTACCTTATATTTAATCAAATGCACACGCAAACGCGCACACACACGCACACACACACACACACACACACACACACATATATATATATATTTACAGCGTTTTCGTGAGTTGTAGCGTTTTGCGTTAAAAATCTTTAACATAAACTAGATTAATGCACTAGATTATGAGTCTTATAAGCCTGAAGAGGAGGGTATAAGTCTGTACACCCTCGAAACGTCGCAGAAATAAATAAATTGAATTTATAGCACACTGTTACCTAAAAATCGCAACTTCGTTGCTTGTTTTCGGCATCTCGTACTATAAAATACGGTATGAAACTGGTACGTAAAGGCTTTTTTACTTCACTCGTTACAGCCCTCGCCTTCGGCTCGGACCGTAATTCTCTCGTTTCGTAAATAAAGCCTTTCCGTACTCGTTGTATAATGTACTATTTTTCCACAGTTGCGTCCTATGACGATCAATTTAGCCTGTCACCATTGCATATGCATATTTACATATATAACTTTAAATCTGTCCATACAATTTAGTCTATATTAAATATAGAGTATAAATATTAGTAGTATTAGTAAAAGTAAAGGAAATTATCAAATGCACTAATATACAATTAAAGAAATACTCGAAAGTTTTTGAAATCATAGCATCATATTTACTGATGAGCTAAAAACAGATTTCGCCGCCAAGTGATGAGAGAATCAACAAGCAAAAACCTTTGGTACTACCCCTGAAACATTCTCTATCTATTCGACTTTGATCCGCGTCGATCTCTCAAGCCCCAACATGGATAATAAAAAAGCCTCCTCCCCTAAAAGGTCGACCGCGAGAGAAAAAAGGGATTCATGCACGTCGCAATAGCAGAGGGAGAGAGGGAGAGAGGGAGAGAGGGAGAGAGGGAGAGAGGGAGAGAGATATATAGAGCAACCACACACTCTGCTGAGCTGTTTGCACGAGAGACGAGAACCGACCATAGCAATCACACTGTGGCTCTGGTCTGGCAGGCAAGCTGCGCGCCAGAGTCGCTAATAACGAAGCCTAATAAAAAGGTCAGGGTGCGCACGATGAAGGGCCGCTCAGCAGGCGCGAAAAGACAGTTTCAAAAGGAGGCCGACGCCGGCAGGGCGGTCGCGAGCGCCGCAAAGAGGCAATTTAATTTCTCTCAAGCAGCAAGCAGCGGCGGCGGCTGCAGGCACCGCACTCGAGCCCCTCACCCCCTGCACGGAGCGCTCCGCGACAATATCGCCGCGCGCCAGAGAACAGAGACCGACGACGTGTCGCGGTTTATTACATTTTTCCTCGCTACTCCACCACTTTCCCGCCTCCTTGGCTTGGCTTCTCTTCCTTCCTTTTTTTGTTCTCTCACGCAGCTTCACGTGGTACCTTCTACACCAGAGTGTGTGTGTGCGCGTGCGTACGCGCGCCTGTGTGTTTGTGTGTATCTAATGGACCGCATCCGAGAAGGTGAACGAGATCTGGGAAGGATGTGCGAGGATACCATCAGCTGTGAAAGAGCGAGAATTTTCGGATTGTGGAACGGATGAGAAGTGATGATTCAGGCTTGGGTTATTCCGACTCTGGTTTTAGGTGGATCCCAGCTATCTTTCACCTACTGATATAGTTGACTCTTTTCCAAGCGAAGAACGGGTTTTTCATCATTTACTTTATTTACGATTTATATTTATATATAAATGAAAACATGGTAAGTTTAGGAAATATTTTAGATAACAACATCATGTCTGTATGTACTTGTAACTTGACTAATTACTCTGCAAATATAAAATTAAGATACTTTTTTAAGAGTTTAAATTACGTAAAATTATCGAATAAATATCAATCTACAATAATAAAAGAAGCGATCGAAAATCCAAAGCAAAAAAATCAACGCACTCTATATACTCTACTCGTGTATTTCACTTTTACAGCTTAGCTACCTCTCAAAATAGAGATAAAATTTTCTGACTCATTCCTATTATTTGAAAAGCCCGCGGCAAACGCAGAGAGGGACACACTATAACGGTGACGGCGGCAGCAGGTCGAATTAGAATCTCTGATAGAAGAGTAATTAAGCACCTCGACAAAGATACGTGAAAACCGTGGGTTTACGCGGGCTTCCAGGTATAAAAAGCATATATGTATAGAGAACGGGAGGGAGAGAGAAGGAGAAAGAGAGAGTACAATAGACACGGGCTTTGGGAGGTAGAATAAAATCTCGGCGTGCAAAGAGCAGCTTTTCTCTTGCTCGCGCCGCTTGCGTTTATCTCGGGACTCGATCTTTTCCTCACCGCGCGTCTGTCTGTCTGTCTGTCTGTCTGTGCGTGTGTGTGCGTTTGTGTGCGTTTGTGTTTGTGTGCGCGATACCGAAGTGGCATTTTACTTACCGAGTGCGCGCGCCACCTTTTTCCACAATTGAACACTTTTTCCTCTCGCCCTGTTTTCTTTATGTGATTTTGGACTCGAGGAGTGCTGAAATTGCGTTTGGTGGAAATTCTTCGAATGAAACATTTATGCGAATGAATGTTTCTGTGTTGTGTGTTTGAGAAAATTATTTAGGTGATATAACTATGTCAATTATGTTGATTTTACATGACTCGTTTCGTTACGCTATATATGAACCCCATCTACAGTAATAAATAATAATAATAATTTTTCTACCCAACTAGTCAATTTTTACGCATATTAATGAATGAATTTTTATACAGGAATACTTGTCCTAGTCAATCTCGAACGCACAAACAATTCAAAACAGCATTCCAATCTCCAGTATATCAACTCAGCTTCCTTATATGCACCTAAGCAACTGACACACCTGGCGCGCGCGCCACGCAAAAAGCCACCAAAAAATCATCTCACAGCCGCCAATTTTTCCGAAACTGTCTTCCGTCCACGTGGCAATAAACATTTTTCGCGAGAAGCACAGAAAATCCCCACGGCAACAATATTTCTGAATGACAATATTTTGAAGCAGCAGCGCACGTGTGTGTCCACAACACTGGCAATTCGTATATATTACTACTATTACTTATACTACTACTGCTAATACTACTAGTACTATTACTACGCAGTAGAGAGTGAGAGAGAAAGAGAGAGACTGGGTTACAGGACACTCGTAAAATTTTTCCTTCGCCACCGCACGACACGAGCCGGGGATTAAGGCTCAAGTCCTATAACAAGGGTCCGAAAATGCCGCGTTTGCCCTTCACCGCGTATATATACATTTACTAACGAGAATTGTGTGTGTGTATGTAGTATCATTTTTCCGCCTCCCTCACGTTGCAAAACAATGAGGGGGTAATAAATACGCGTGAGCGCCCATTTCGACGTCTCGGGCATAGGGCAGCACAATTATTAGTTTGCTAATTTGCAAATGAATGTGGAGTGAGGGAGGGAGGGTCGCGCCGTATAATAGGGGAAGCTTCTCTTTTCGATACTCTGTGCAGGACGGGGCAAAGCGGTAAACGGGATTAGGAGTCGTAAAAATTCGAGCGCTGGAAAGTGACCGCGCGCGTGCGATATTGCATTGTACACCGGGTGCCTCGAGGTTTCAATGATTTTACGATACTTTGCCGCTCTGCGCACGCGCAACGCTGGTAATTAAGTTTTCCGAGTGGCACAATGGCTATGAGAGGCTACGCGCAATTTACTGCCGATTCCAATTGAGTTGATAATTGAAATTTTAATTATTTGTTAATCTTTAACGTTCCGCATTCTTTATTGATTGATGTCCGTGCGATATGATTTCTACGAGTCCTATTATACGCTTATCATTAATATATATATTTTCACGTTCTAGAGTCAATGATATTGTTTGAATAAATTGTGAGTATATTTTAGTCGATTGATTTCGACGAAGCTGCAGTATTTAAATACCTTGATTGGCTTGATTGTGTGTTGTAAGCCGAATATGTGGGGGATTGTAATGGGGAATCGGTAATTTAACGGCATAATTTTATCGCTGTTACTGCTGCTGCTGTGCGACGTGATACTGTAAACTCTTTGAATTTATTGGAATTGAAATTCATAATTATACAATCAAATAAATGAGCTTCGACCAGCGTGAAATCTAATAAATTAATATTGACGTGTGTTGGACAATGAAAATTTTGACGCTTGGTATATTTTGGCGCACAAAGCCTAACTTCTAATTATAGCTCTTTTATTACTTTGTACTGACATTAAAAGTTATATCGTTGTTTATCATTGCCTATTGTTTACGCTTTGCTAGAGTCGTGCTTAAAAAGCTGTAAATTGTAATTTGCAAATGCCTATGGGGGAATAGATAGGGAATTAAATATGATCACTAAGCGCGCTATGTACATAATTTTCAGTTAATTTTGAATGTTCGGCAGGGTTTTCTTCAACAAGATTAAATCAAAAAAATTTTCCCTTTGCAATCCATTTCGTATTTTAATAACACATCAGAGCCTGGACATATTCAATCCGCACCAACAAGCATAGCACACGCATCAATAGGCAACAATCGCCACTGAAATATCGGAGCGTCTCAAAAGCAAGAACGTTTAGAAATCGCTAGTGCACGCGGCCCGTGTCCGCTATATCCCTGTAACTTGCCTCTCCTCGTTCGCGTCTTCCCTTGCGTAAATCGATCGATATGCATCTAGATCGTGATCCCGAGGCGCTTACAGCAGCATATATACATAAACGCGGCTATGTATATATAGAAGTTAGACTAGAGCGCTCGGTTCGCGCGCGCGATTTGCACGTACGGGTCATTTCCTTTTCCGCTCGCTTTAACTCCGCTGCTGCTGCTGCTGCTGCTGCTGCTGCTGCTCTCTCCTCGCGCGTTTCTATACGTGACTCGCCGCCGGCTCCGAGGCCGGCTCAGCAGCTACAGCAGCAGCGGATTTTACAAATCTATTTATCGATCGGCTCCCTTAGACTAGTTTGCTCTCGGTAAACGTTGCCAGCTCGATTCGTCGTTGCTGCTGCTGCTGCTGCTGCTGTGTGCGTGCAGGCGATTACACGGGCTCGTATGCTTTGGTGCAGGCTGCATCAGGTGGCTCTAAATGTGCCGGGGGCTTAAGTAATCGGGGATCACTGATGGTACTTTTCTCTTTTTCTTTCTGTTTTGTTTTGCGCCCGCCTGCACTGGTGTATGTGTCTGTGCGAACGCCGCCGAGATTGCGTTTTCTGCCCTGCAGGTAATGCTGCGGAAGATGACGGTATAGGGCGTGTTTTATATATATATATATATATATATATACGGGTGTATGAGTATAGTAAGAGATCGGTGGATATTGGGGCTTTTAATCTGGAGCTTCCGGATAATGATAGCGAGTAGAGGGATTGAAAAAGATGTGATGGGCTTGCGATAAGAAGAGGAAATTTATATACTTTATTTCTGATGCGTCTATACTTTATTATATACATGAATTAATTTTATAATATGAAATTATGCATGATTATCGAATTTAAAGTTTGTTGAGATTGAGACAGTAACTGCACATCATGACAAAAGTCAAGTAATATACATAATAAAAGTTCAAATTTTGCGTTGTTCTCAAATGCGACTTTTAATCCATTCAATTTATTTTTAAATATTTAATAATGAAACGCTAATTAATTAGAATTCATTTTGATCGTTCTTCCTCGAAAGAATAGAAAGCCAATGATCAATTATTATCTAAAATAATGAAATTAGATCACATAGACTCTCCATCAAAACTATAGGGTGAACAAAAATCTAATCTGCACGTACGCTAACGCGCACATTACCTCCTCTCGGCCGTGCAGCGAAGCTAATCCAACCCCAAAAAAACAGCTGAGAATCTTGGAAATCCACGTAACTGCAGGATCAGAGTCGCATCGACAAGAGGGAAGGAGTAGAGTAGCAGGACGCGGCGTGCAATAAAGCCTCTCTCGTGGAAAGGGTCGAAAATGAAACCGCAGGAACTTATCAAATTCCCCGATGGAATCAACCGCGTCGGTTATTCGTGGCAGTGGCAAATCATAATTCCACAGTGGCCGGACTCTATATGCGCTGCCTCGGCTGGCAGCATAGCTACTTCCTGCGGCCTGGCACAGAGAGAGGGTGGAAGTCAATCGACGAAGGGTATAACAGAGCCACCGCCGCATTGCTGCCAGAAAACAAGAGACTTCCGTGGCGGTTGCCGCGTATACCGAGAGTTAGTTTAGTTCTGCATACCGCGATGCCAGAAGGCTGCTGCCGCAGTTGCAACACGTTCGAGAAGGCAAGTTTGACGGGTCGCTACTCGCTACGGTCTTTACAATTCTTTTGTTTTTTGTTTAGTATTTGTTTTTTAAGCGTAGTTTCGTAGAAAAAAGAAGTATATTTTTTTATCAAAGTAAGTATTCGAATCTTTATATACTTTCAAGTATTTATGCATAAGCTTATATAAAAAGAAAGATTTTTTTAGTGGTATTAAAGAAACTTTTTAAAAAAATACAATAATTATTGAATGAAAATTCTTCTAAAACCTGTAGACTTCAATTGTTTTAACTTTATAAATTTTTTACTATATTTTATTAATTATTTCATATACAGAACAACGAAACAATTATCACAATAATAAAGCTCGAATTCAGCGGAAAAAATAACGTTTGGCGTAATTTTTGAATTCACTATTTAATTTTGGTTCAAAAATCTCTTTCTGCATGTTTTGTACAAACGGGTGTCGAACAAAGAAAATTTTTCGCATACACATGAATTAAAAAATAAAAAAAAGCGCGTTCGTTGCACTCGCAACGTTGCAAAACATAGCCCCATTCATTGTCAAGTGAAAAGTGACGTATCCACAAACACATATCTCTCTCTCTCTCTCTCTCTCTCTCTCTCTCTCTCTCTCTCTACCTCTCGCCCCCTGCTCCCGCACACGAGCCAACGAAAAAAGGGCCACATGCGTGTCCCCAATAAAGTCGTTATTATGCAGGAATGGCGTACGTAGGCTCTCCTTATACTGCCTGCGAATTCGATTAGACGACGCTCTCGGTGTATATAAAACACTTTTTGTGGAGAGAGGCCGACTGGCGATCCCCTTATATAGCCATAGTATACACGGCAGAGAGAGAGAGAGAGAGAGAGAGAGAGAGAGAGAGAGAGAGATGCACATAGGGAGCGGACATACATGTATAATATGTATATGCAATATCCCACAGCCACTCGAGTCAGGAAGAGAGTTGATGCACGCACACATGCGGTAGCCCTGTATGAGTATAGGGAAAAACACCGACAGCCGGATGAAAACACGAGGAAAGAGAGAGAGAGAGTGAGAGAGAGGTTGGTCGACCAGGTGGCTTTGCTTTTCTCCCCCTCGATTTGCTCTATCCTCGTCTCTCCCCGTCTACATTGGCTCTTCTCGCTTTATCGTCGTGTTAACTGTACGTCTATCTGTCCAATTTCTCTCTCTCTCTCTCTCTCTCTCTGTTTCTCTCTCTCTCTCTCTCTCATTCGCATTCACCCGCTCGATCTTTCGTCTCTATATAATCCTCGCGTGCATGTATACAATCGAGCGACCCTTCGACTCTCTTTCTCTCTCTCTCTGTGTCTCGCTCTGTATGGCTCAAATAATATGAGTGTGTGATCGCGGAGCCAATGTCAATGCGTGTATCTACGGAGTAGGAAAAAAAGAGAAAGATTTTCGAGGGCTTTACTACAGCGCCACGGCACTTATTGTGGAATTTTTGTCGGATAAGAGTCAGCTGATTCTCGAGAGCTACTGTATACTATACATACACCGGGAGACTAGTATGCACGCGGGACTCATGTGTTATCGATTATTTTTCTGTGGGGAAAGCGAAATGGACGAGCATAAGTATAGGAAAGAGATGTGATTTTGGTTGGTTGAGAGCTTTCCAATGGTTGGCTGAGTGTGAGCCTCGATTAACCTCCAAATCGGTACGGTTTTTATTGGGGATAAGTATAAATGTCTTCTAGACGATTTCGTCAGTTAAAGAATGGCGATCGATTAATATTTATGAGATTTATTGCTATCTATTAATAAGGATGTATCCCAAAGTTGTGTTATTTTTTGAAGCACTATAAAAGAAATTCGAGTCATTTATACGAGCATTATTAAAAGTTTGTAAAAAGTTATTGAAACAAGTTATTGGCGTTTAATCGAGCGAAGCAATTATGCTGAGAGAGCAAAAAATAGTAACCGTTAGACTGTCTAATAAATAATGAATTTTAATTCTTTCAGAGTAGAAGAGTCTTCCTAGGAATCATTACTATTCTTTCTTTATTGCTTCTACAGGCGCGCCTAGCAATCAGTCCCACTTCTTAAGTGTGGTACATTTAGAATGACAATTTTCTATAAGACAAAATTCACAGTAATACGTATAATAGAAACCATGTTAAATAAGAATATAGATCAACTGTAAGATTCAGTATCTCAATTATATGAATAGTTAACTTTATAAATCTCTTAAAAATCTCGGAGTAGTGCCGAAAAAGAAAGTCAGCTTCCGCTCTTGGTATGCAAAATCAAATTTGATCCGGGAAATTATTCCTCTCTTCGCACTGAGTTTCTACTGGTAGACGTCGAAAAATCGACAAAGAGCCCTACCCTCTATATTGGTTCATGTTCACAATCACGAAGCATAGACAACAGGCACCACGATAGAGAGTCTGCTAACTCACTCGCTCACTATATACACCAAACAATCGAGTGATTAATTCGAAGAAAACTCAGAACGAAAATCCAATTTTACTTGCAGCACGCGCGGAATTAACTCTCTCTCTCTCTCTCTCTCTCTTCGATGTTTGCGTGTATTAGCGGGTGCATTCAGCGGCTCTGCCAAAGCGTCGCCAGAGAGGACGAAATTGGAGAAAGAGAGAGGTAGAGAGAGAAGCGGCAACACCTTCCAAGGTAATGTTAGTGGTGCTTGACAATTTGGCACTGGGCGCGCGAGGCAAGCGAGCGAGTGCCTAGTGGGGTGGCAAAACAAACAGGAAAGCGAAAGGGTCGAGACTCTCTCGGATATATAACTGCGTGTACCTTGCAGCAGTAGCAAGTGAGCTGCGGAAAGAAAGAGAGAAAGAGAGAGATAGATATAGAGAGACAGGGAGAAAGAGTTAGAGAGATAGGTAGAGAGAGGGAAAGAGAGAAATACTAATAATACGTTATTTTCAAATTTCACTAGTAATTTCTGTTTATTCGTGGCGGTGGTGCACATATTTTATTAAGTCGGTTAGGGAGGATATGAGAGGGAAATGATCGTTGCGGCCGACGACGCGATAGCGATTTTTAATAATCTTTGTTTTCGTTTGTGCATTTAATGTTAATGTTTTTCTATAGCAATGATTAATTAAGATTTAAGAAATTAAAAGTGAAGAATTCAAAGTAACGTCGAAGTAAGGTTGAAACAATTTTATCCAAATTTATCAAAATCGCTCCT
This sequence comes from Megastigmus dorsalis, assembly GCA_900490025.1. Classification (NCBI taxonomy): domain Eukaryota; kingdom Metazoa; phylum Arthropoda; class Insecta; order Hymenoptera; family Megastigmidae; genus Megastigmus; species Megastigmus dorsalis. The sequence goes on along the minus strand of UELU01138464.1, from coordinate 18,895 downwards.
TACGAATAGAGTATTAGATCTTTCTTCATGCCTTATGCACCACAAATCATTTTGAACAACGTTTAATATAGCTTGGTAATAATCAATGGTCTAGTCAGTCGATGTAATCGGTAATCAATTCCTTTCCAATTGAATCTCGTCACAGGCCAGAAGGATATATATATATAGAGAGAGAGAGATAGATAGAGAGAAAGACGATCACACAGCAACTCTTAGACGCAGCTTGATTATTCTCTAGTTCGGGCTCTTGCAATATAAAACAATCTTTCCGCTACACCGTGTAAAAAGTTCAAAGGCAAGAATCGAGTGAGAGCTTAAGAGCAAATTAAAAAGTGCGACAGAAATAAATCTCACCGTGCGTAAAAGAACGAATCAAAGGGAGCAGGAGGAGGAGGAAGGGACGCGAAGAGAAAGAAACAGAGACGTTAGAGAGAAAAGAAAGTCTCTCTCTCTCTGTATACCCAGGACTGTTCGGAAGGGACAGAGTACGCAAAATTCCATTTGCACTTTCTCGCTCTTTCTTCAAGAGACAGACCGCACAGAACAAGCGTCCGCGTCTATTTATATATACATTGCGAAGAAGACGAGAGGGTGAGGAGGGAGAGGGAGGATGAGGAGGAGGAGGAGGTGAAGGAGGCAGAGTCAGAGCTTTAATGAGTCTAGGAGCTGTCACGGGGCAGTGAGATATGATCGGCCTGCAGTGCTCTCTTGTGCGCGCGCCACGGACTTTTAAGCCTGTCGTACTGCAGCACAGAGTAGAGAGCGAGAGCGAGAGAGAGAGAGAGAGAGAGAGAGAGAGAGAGAGAGAGAGAGGAAAAGAGAAAAAGAAAGAAAGTAGAACCTTATTCGGCGGAGAAAATCGCACAAGTCATTCGATTAATGATGAGCTCGCGTGAATCGGTTGTATATAAGAGAGGAACAATGTGAGGTCGAGCGATCTGTCCTGAAAGAGAGATTATTTTGTGAGGGGGCGGGATTAACGGAGCGATGTGTAAGTTGAGTAAACGTTGACTGAGTTTTTGACGTTTTAATAACTCGAGGAGCGGCTGTTCTGTTGTGGGTCATATAAGTTTGCTCCGCTCTTAAGTTACGCAAATGTTTTCTTAGGATCTACATTTCGTGAGACATGGCGATCGATACCATGCATTTTACTTTAAGGAACAACAGGTTCACTTACAAATGAGATTTGAATAAGTCAAAGTGACGTGAAAGATCAGCATGTGAACAACTAAAAATCGAGCAGGATTAACTGCAACAGCAAAAATTTCAATTTCAGTAAATTTAATCGGTTCTGCTACTGCGCCGTTAACCGAAACCATAAAGTACAGATTTTAAAACGAGTATATATTCATTCGCGAGCAAAGCACAAACGCGCGCGCGCTTACGATTCTTATCTTGGCAATTAAAAGCGCTATCGGAACGCGCGCGCGTCGGAGCTTATATATACGTGCCGCCGGTACGAGCAGCGTGAGAAAACCGCTCTTATAATCCCAACTTTTTCGAAATTATTCGCAAAAACTCGCTGTTTTCAGCTTATCGCGGACCAATCCGCGAAAACGGTTCTTCAATTCCACAACCGTACTCGCAACTGCAGCAGCACCAGCAGCTCCACCACCAGCAGCAAGAATGTAATGCCACAATTTTATCTTGGCTCGCATCACGCGGCACTAAATCCATCACGGGTGTGTCGCCCGTAACGCCCGTAACAATAATAACTGCCAGAGCGACAATCGAGGCATTGATAAATAAGGGAAAGAAAGAAAGAAAGAAAGAAAGAGGGAGAGGGTAGACTCGCAGAGAGTCCGAATAAAAGTGTGCGTGTTATGTGCGTGTTTTTAAAAAAGAAACGGAACGAGCAAGGCTCGCAATCGTGTGTTGTATGTATATATACATGCGCACACAGACACTCTCTCTCTCTCTCTCTCTCTCTCTCTCTACTCTACTCTCTCGGCCGTAATTCTCATGTATATACAGCGGTGGTGCACATAAATCTCGGCGCTCACAATTCCGCAAGACCGATAATCGACCGAACGGCCGTACGTTCCCGGCTCTCGCTGCTTTGCTCCGCACGAGAATCGTAACGGAGCCGCTGCCGCCGTTGCCGCTGCTGTGGCGAACCAAGAAATTTCGCAGACTCGCGCCTTTTGTATCGGCCATGACAAACGATCGCAGAGAGAGAGAGAGAGAGAGAGAGAGAGAGAAAACGAGGATATAGCTCAGCTTGACGGAGACTGTCGTGCGCTAGCTCGCCCAATATTGTGGTTTGTTTCGGTTAGGGATATGCGTGGGGCATACGTGGGGATAAAACGAATAAAACGGTGTTTCAGGATCGAGATATTCTTTCGAGACATTAATTAATGCAAATAAAATTTGCTGAATTTGATAATTGATATAAACTTTCGATAAATGGAAAAACAATATAGCAAGTAAAAATCGATACCTTTGCTGAGATGGTGTGTTGTGTGTATATGGAGAAATTGAATAATATCCTGCGATACGTAAATATCATAATTCAATACTAACACAGTCGTACGTAGAAATGCTGTGGAAATGAACTCTATAAAGTGCATGACACATATAACTTGATGCGGTCGATTGCCGTCGCTCGTAGAACTGTCAACTGCTTGATACTTAATACGTAGCTGGCTGCTGCTAGCTCGATTTACTGCCAAATAATACGAATTTTTTCGCACTAAATGTATCCAGCTCGTGTCAACGTCTACCCAATTGTAATCTTCTAGGTTGATTTATTATTTTGTATGGATACTAAGCTCTCGGACCTTTTTAATTTGATTAAAAAGTTCAAAATTTAATCAACTGTGCATAAATATAAATGTCTTGTAAAGTATACTGATTATATATAGAGCGAGTGAATAACTAAAGTTAATGAATTACCAATAACTGACTTCTGGATTCGAAAATGACATTTGAATATTTCAGATAATTTACGTAAAACGAGATTTTTACATCATAAGTAAAAGCCTGACGACGGAGAAAAGCAATACTTTCTGTATATATCATTCAGCAGGAATACAAAAACAAACGACTGTCATCGAAGAAATCGGAACCTCTAAATTTCACAAAATACACAAGCTCGTATCACACAAGTCACTCATGCACACATTGAATTGTCACTGCCTTAATCGTGCATTTACGACGTTGACACAATATTCAATTACTTAACGCCCCGCGCAGTAAATAAAGAGTCCGCGGAATCCAATCAAGTTTTCATTCACGGTTGCATTTCCACGGAGAAAAGCGCGCTTAAAATTCCCCCTGTACAATCCACCCTCAGCAATGAGAGGATACTTGTCGTAGTTTTATCGCAGGCAAATCGGCCGGCTATAATCCGCGCCAAGTTTCGCCCTTCTCCCCACCCCCTTCCCCCCCTCCTGCCACCAAAGCCGTGCAAGTATAACAGTACCCACTGCCGTATATAGAAGTGTAGGTGCCAGGTCGTGTCGAGTGCCGCTCTCGCTCTCGCTCTCTCTCTCTCTCTCCCTCCCAACAGTAGCGGCAGCGTGCAGATAACGGCTGACAACTAGTCGATTAAATTTACGTAACACAGTTGCGCTCTCTCTCTCTCTCTCTCTCTCTCTCTCTCTCTCTCTCTCCCCCTCTTTCACTCTCTCGTTTACACGAACGGACAGAAAATTATTTTCCCATAACCCAGTGCCGATTATTGACCGATCCGCAATTCTTTGTCTCTTCGCTCCGACGGCGTTGACGTGGAAAACGCGAATTGCATATGAGTGTTCTCATTGCTTCTCTCCTTTTAAAGCGTATCCAATTCGAGGTTTTTTTTCGCCCGATCCGAGGGAAGCGCCCCTGGTAGAAACACAGCCGAGTTCGTAGCTAGTCCGTAACTCCGTATGTAAGTTCAATTTTAGGTTAAATTAGCGAGTTTTTAGTCGAACATCTGGCTAAGCAGTTGAGTAACCCCGGCTATTTTGCCACAGTTTTGGAACGTAAATTGGCTAAAGTCTCGGCTATATTAAACATTACATTTCTTATTTATTTATTATTCTTTAATCGATTTTAACCCAATGTATTAAATACTACGATTATTAGAGATATTACAGTATTTGCTGTACTGTATTTTAAAATGTATTGAATTAATGTATGAACTTGACAATTAATGAATAATCGAGGTAAGTTGAACGTTTCACCGGTACTTATTACGAGAGCGAGAAAGATGGAACGAGTGTAAGCTGTGGAGGGGCTACAGCCACGTGGGGCAACGGCTATAACCTATATACTGCAGTCTTCTCAAGCGTTTCCCTCTCCCTTGTGAGTCCCAGGATAACAAAGCAACTATAGCACAAAGTTTTGACCGAGTTCACAAATACATACACTTATGATGTAGCTTACAGCACGACAGCTTTCTTAATATGGTTGTTTGTAGTTCGAAAAATAAGGTTAAGATCAGCAGTCTGCTTCGCCACTGACTCCAATTGAACCACACCTTTTGATATAAGATCACAGGAAAATTTTCTCACATCTTAAATAATGTTAGCCTAATTCTGTTATTTATATTACTCTTTAGCATGATATTTTGTAATAGTTTATTGAGAAAATTATGCGATACCGATAAATATGTATATAAAAGCGCTCGTCATGTCAGTCATTGTATTTCTAAACATTTAGTCTTGCCGAACCATCGACGAGTTTTTTCCGACTAGACTTTCGAAGTCTACTGCTAGTCTAAACTAGCTAATTTCTGGCTAAGCGTCCAGCCGAACTTGTTAATTTTCTACCAGGGATTCGACTCGATAATTGGTTGTTTACGTACGCGAGCGTGTTTTCATAATTAGATGGGCATTACAGTTTGTCGCGCGAGCGCACGGCTGTTTTTGTATCAGCGTGAGATTGATGATGTTCGTAAAAGATAAAAGTTTTAATTGAGTGTGACAATGGTTTGAAAAAAGCGCCTAACGTTTCTATCGACGAGTCGTGAATTATTTGCATAAGAGTGGAATTATCGATTTTATCAGCAATTTTTCCGCGAATAGAGTTGCCCGCGACAGTATAAATGTGTGTGAAATAGATCGTGCGATAACTTCTTTTTTTCTTGGTTTTATCGCATTGATAAGTGATATAGGAGCTGGTCTTTCGCCCGCGTTTACCGCTTATTGATTGTTTCAATATAATTCCCTTATGTTCTTAGAAAAGAGACATGCGATAAAACGTTTTCGGTGATATCTTAATACAAAATATATATATACACGTTCACCGATTCACTCCGATGATTGTGACAGTATAGTCTTTCGATTACTAATTATGCTGATATGAATGCTTGCGAGCCAGCTACCGCTGATTATTCTATTTTATAACGATAAGAAAAATTACTTTTATATTGAACAAGCCGTTTTTTTTTGTTCAACTACATTTATTTGAATACAATCTTGAAAATAATAATCGTGAGAAAAAAATTTTCCAGCTGCAAACAAGTGGTCAAAAGACACACTCGCACAAGATTGAAAGTTGCCGATGAAACGCACTCAAAACGAATTCATAAATCTCGTGAGTCACGGTGAAAAACTTTCATCGAAATTGGCCGAATCGCTTCAGCCGGTGAAAATTGAAATGAAAACATTTAGGATAAAACGCGCGAAAAAGTCACGCGCCTATCGAGCGAACGTGATTTCGGACGTATCGAGGTATCGAATCCGACGTTGACTTCGATTTTTCTCATGGTCAGCTGCGGGTGCGCGGTCTTTTACAGGTGATAGCAATGCAGTTGCGCGCGTGTCAGCGGTGAATAAACAATGCTCAATTTTTAAGTGTCGTTATGAAGAATTAGTTGACCATTTGCGTATTTAAATTTTTGGCAGTAAATTTTATAAGCGGAAGATATGGATTTTATTCTTGTTGTAATAAATGTGTGATATGTACACAGCTGTTATCAATTACGTGATGGGTAAATGTGTTATAAAATAATCATTCAGAAAGGCAAAACGTCATGTAAATTATACGAATGCTGAAAAAACAATTATAATAGTAAGGAATTACAAATTATATATGAACTTTACTCATAATAACTGACAATAACAAATATCATTTTTTAATTTGTCTGCTACGGAATACACAAAATTGAATTCTATGAAGGCATGAAATCATCTTTAATTATAACAAATTAGGTAGTTGGAAAAAAAAACTTATTTAATTCTGCTTCGAACCAACGCAATGCACTGAATTTTTTCTAAAACCATCAAGGGCATAAATGAAACCTAAAATTTTTCATCGCAGAGCTCATGTTAACCAAGGCGAAATCGCTTGCAAACCCACTCTCACTTGCTCTAGTAGCACGCACGCATGTGCTTCTAAAAATGCCAGAGTGGCCGCGTACCGAAGACAAGCAAATAAAATACAGAGAGGGAGAGGGAGAGAGAGAAGAACTCTGAGGTTTTAAGATGAGTAAACTCACTCCAGAAATAATGCACGGTATCCATCCAAGTCGCGGCGGCGAGGAGAGTCGACGAAGCCTTTTTTCTCCCTCGTGATCTTCTATCCTCGTCGTCGTCGCTGCTCTTTTCGGCACACGCGTAGGACAAGATTCACTACTGCTGCTGCTGCTTCTGCTGTCCCTGTACTGTTTTCTCCTCTTCTCTCCTCTTTGAGTCGTGTGGTAGAGCACTCAAAGCAAACAGAACAGAAAAAAAAACCGAACCGAGAACCAAAACAAAACTGCAGGCGTCGACGAGGACGACGACGACGACGACGACGACGACGACGACGACGACGACGACGACGACGACGACGACGACAACGAGAACTTCCTGCCCTG
>UELU01138463.1:0-16212 GCA_900490025.1 Megastigmus dorsalis | reverse complement strand
TATCTGTGTACCACGATAGTGATGTAAATTTTTGCAGGAAAAGTTTGTGTTTTCGGCAAATTCAATGTAAATCCATGTGCACGTGGTTCAATTTAATCTAATCTATTATAGTTTTGCGCTCCTTCCCCTATAGGGATACAACATTTCGATTGCGACAATTCTTATTTTCAATTGTCAATAATTATATGTAATACATCTAAAAATGTAGAGATAAAATATGTTTTAAGATTGGGAAAATTTAAAGAAAATACAAAAGCTTATGTAACAATAAATAATTGCATTTTTCAAAGCTTTAATTTCACTTGATGAGCATTTGTATTTAATTGCTTGTAAAATGTGTACAAGAAATATGTGAATGGTTTAACTTGCGGTGAACTCAACCTAGTAAAAAAAAATTAATCGATTTTATTTATAAATAATGTAAATCGATCATATATTTTCTAGCACCTTGACCTATTCAATACCAACCGATGAAAAAAATTCTAAAAGAAACATTTTTCCGACAAATTCCTCCTTTATCGCTTCTACATGTAAAATATGTATAAATTACATAGTAACTTGCTTTAGGCATGTACAAAAAACACGAGTAAATGAATTAAAGGGAATCATGGAGTTGAGATTTTTCATTGAAAATAAAAAGTCTATATTTATACTTGTTATTTGATGCGTTACTTGGATCTTCAGACGAAAACAAATAAATCCGTTCATTCATCAAGAATTTGTTGAACAATTAACTACTTATCATTGAGTAAATTACAAGATTTAATTGATTTACTGAATTGCTGCTTTCTTGCTATAATTACTAACCGATGATGATTACGAGAAAAAGTTGATTTAATTAAGCAAAATTGATTTTTCACAATGGAATCACCGAGGGAAGGAATGTGAATAAAAACATTCGAATAGTGATAATAATTATAATTATTAATAAATAATAGTTTGATTACAAATATACATTTATTGTAGATATTTCGGAAATTCTACGTTTACGTTGACAAAAAAAACCGTAATGTATATAAAAATTATTTCAATAAATTTTCTTACACGTGAACTGGATTCACATAAATTTTCGTAGAAAATAAAAAAAAATGGTTTTATTAAAAAAGCTGGTGCATTGTCGTTCCAAAAGTGTTAAACTTTTGATACAATGTCTGTGAATTCTCATAACGGCAATAAAACTGGAGAAATTCTCACAGAGTTTGAAGAATAGCTTGACCTTTAACCTCATAACGTTGTGTTCATCTTATTAAAACTAAATAAAATTCATAGAATTCATGAACGGAGGAATTCTTTAGTTACACGTATAACATTTATTTTACTTTTTGTCTAAAGATTATACAGCAATAATCTTATAAACTTCATAAGAATCAATATACGACGGTTCCATGGCGAACTTATAGTTCATTTATGACGGTAGGAGAATTTACAATTAGCTGAAAAGCACGTACTGAGCATGTGTCATGGGAGAGAATATTTAAACATGCCGCCGAACATTAGGTATCATAAACATGTCCTAAGGGTTGATCAGGGTTCATGACTGTAATGGCCATTTCTCTGGATATGCTGAAATTTAAGGGGTGTCTATTGATGACGAAATCGTTGTTTTTATTTGTCATGCACCGCCTCATTATACCTCAGTATGAAGCTGAAAAACCCGTACCTATATAATGACCGGAGCTTTCGCAGTCCGGGGACCCGATTATCCAGGTGAGATTTTACCTGATTCTCAATTGTCAATAATTTTCCATGCCTTCAGGGCCTAAATGATCCATTCTCAGGTACCGAATTTCAATTCTAGGGAAAACTTTTACCTATAGAGTCTCAACAAATTAGGTTTCCCAAACTGGGTTGGATCTCATTATGAATATATTCAGCAATCAGAATTGTTTGAAAACAAAGTAGAATTTGAAAATAATTTATATATCTACTTCCTGCAACTAAAAAACTCATTTTTTAATTTTTTGCTCAAAAATTTGAAGACAATACGAAAAAAAATTTAATCTGATAATGGTGTTCACTACAGCACTAAACTCTCACTGACTAATCATTTTCCGTATCGTCATATTAAGATCGATATTTACCAGGTGAATGTATATTTATTTCTCTTACTTGATAATAATCAATATTGACGTACTGTCGCATTGAATGCATGACCGTTAATCGTAAAAATAAATATGAATACATGAAACTCCAAAGTGAAAAATATTTTTAAATAGTGCGTAAATAAGCATCAGTAGGTACGAAGCCTAATAAATGCAATCGTATATATTGTAGAACTGTACACATCTAAATTTTGTTTTGATCTATTCGATCTCGAATCTTCGGAGACTTTAGCAGCACCCACTCTTTCTAAAATCCACTTAAGCTCCAGAACAGTCTCTCCTGCATGAGCTTAAATTGTTTAACGACCTTATTTGCAGCATTAAAGCATATAACTCGGAAAATAAAGTCTTGTCGAGATAACTTCCAACTGCGGTTTTAAGGATTTTTCGGAATTCCCTTGCATATATACGTGGAATCATTAATTATTACTGTATATATTACCATAAAATTTGTATTTCTTCTATTTGTTGTAATAGATTATATCTATAAATAATCATCAAGTGAATACAATTAAATAGCAAAAATACTAGTCCAATCAATTTGAATTTCTTCTTTTATGCAGGTAAAAACTTGGAAACAAATGTTTGCTTTTATTTTATATACGTATAAATAGTAAACCTTATAAATATAGGCAATTTATGTACTTGAAAAATAATCAGTTTGTATCGTCTGAGTCATGATCATTGTAATGGGGCTAAAAGTAAATATGAGCGTAATAGTACACGACGTAATATCGACATACTTTTAGTCGTTAATTAAAGATCGCGTCGTACCGATATATTTTACCGATTTTAATCAATAATGAAATCTTATCCAAAAGGAAAATTTCGTGTAAAATCAATTGTATACAAGGTTCAACGTTTCTTGCAACATTAAACTTAAGAGGCTCAAAACGGTACACTAATAATTTCCATGAATTGAATTATCATTGGGAACCACGGGAATGATCTGTTGCTCTCGAACCGACTCATGCGTAAATTATTCAAGAATGCCGCAAAGTGACTCAATCGTGCCAATATACTTCGACACACGAATCCGCTATACGTACATATAGGATCCGAGCACAGCAGCAGCTCTCAGCAGCGCTAATCAACTTTTACACAGCTGCTATAGAGCTCTTTACCGAACGTGCACTTAGACTCGAGAAGCTTCTCCCCTGTATAATCGCGTTGCAACTAAGCCGATTTAGTTAACGAGCCTGTTTTCCAGCCCCTACGTCATCGAGCACAATTATACCGAATAGGGTACATCACCTATTCGGAGTGCGCGCGATTTCTTTCAATTATCCTCTTCAGCTCGTTTCGCGCGCGCGCGTACACGCGTGTATGAATTCATACGGTAACGTCCAGACAGATACGCATCGGATAGTCGCCGGGGAAATCGATTATATTCTCGGATTCGCGGATAATAAAGGAAGCAGCTCCCGTCGAGAGAGAGAGAGAGAGAGAGAGAGAAAGAGCGAGAGAGAGACAGAGAGAGCTCAAGAACTCTTTACGCGGCTTCCTCGCGCACAGAGATAAGATCATAAGGTTTACGTAATGATTCATTGATCTCTGACGTAACGAACGCCCGCGACTACGTTCAACCCGCGTATGGCCAGAGTTCCGCTGCTGCTACTGCTTCTTCTTCTTCTTCTTCTTCTTCTTCTTCTGTTCTGGCGCTAAAGGCTTGCGCTATATCTCACCACTTGGCGCTCGCGTGTACTTCTCCGATGCCTGCCGCGATTCTTTTTTTTAGCCGTCCGTGTGTGCGTGAGGGAGCGCTTGTTGTGTGTCGAACGGGATGAAAAAAGACTCTCCTAATTACACAATTCGCGACGATGATCCCGGGGGCCTTATCTATAACGGAGGCCGCGCGATTGCATCAATTTTTATAAAAGTTGCTCCCGGCAATTTACTTTTATTTGCGCCTGATACAGTGCGAGGAAAGTTTTGCACCAGTTCAGCGGTATCGACGGCTCGTTTGTCTTACCAGAGATGTTGTGAAATTTTCTACGGCACATACATGCTTCTTTTCTCGTTTCGACGAATTATGAATTATGAACAATTTGAATGCGTCGTATGTTTATTCAACGATGCTGTTATTATACTCCGTGTATTCGTATTATAAAAAAAATTACTCATGGTAGGCGAAGGTGTATGATTACGTGATTTAAGGCACGATTTATTATTAGAGTACATTCCTGTACTAGATAGAAAATCGAGTTTAAGTGTGCTGAACAAACTGCGTTTCAGCTCGTTCGTGACTACCACTTTTTATACACCTCCAATAAACTATGTTTCATTACTGTTTTAGTCATCTAGAGCTTGTAACGAGTCTACAAAAATGATGTTATTTCTTTGCTGCGTAAAGTTTTCTAAAACTTCTTGGCTTGCAGGATTAATTTCGGTATTATATCTTCATATAAATTTATAAAGCGTATGAATAATATGAAATAAATATATACATTTTTTAGTACATTTTAAGAAATCAGTAATTGCGATAAAATATGAATTATTTTCATAAATCAAATCATATTGATTTTTTACTGAAATGGAAAATCTATTATAGTCTCGTAAATACACACTGAGCATGTTAACATCACGTGCATCACCGAACATAAACATATAATGATACATTATCTTCTAACATTATCCACACTTTTATGATGAAGTAGATGATGCATAAATCGTGATTGATTGTAAACTTATTAAGGTGATGCAACATTTTGATTATCTCCAAACTCACCATAAAAAAATTAACTAAACTAAATAAACTATCGCGCGGTCCTAAACATGCCCGAATTTATAATCAGTTGCACCGGTTTATCTTTAAATGCCATATAATAAATAAATGAATGCTTAATGGAATACTAAATATTTCGGTTCGGATCACGTGCACTTGCAAAAAATTCTGCGGCGTTAACCGTTCTTGTATATTTAGTGACTGTAAATGTTTTATTTAGTGAATATGACTACTTATATTAAATTTCCAACTAATTGTAATTAAAATATACAAATTTAAATAATTAATTATTCTAAAAGTCACGATTACAACTTGTTTACTAAATTGCTTTGAATTGATTTCTAGATTGTTCTATCATTTATATAACATGTTTCCAATATGAACAAAATTGCAAGCATGTTGCATCAAATTGACATGTAATGATGTTTGTACGTCATTCGTCAATTAAATGAAAAGTTTCATTGAATCATTCTATTACAAAATTAATTTATTAAAAATAACATATTCAGTGTATTTATCGATCCCTAAAAATTGTCATATATACATTTTCAAAAAGCTTCCGTATTGCAATTCATACGGAAAAACTCCAGCGCAACATAGACATAAACAAGCGGCATTGCTTACACGCCAGCGTCTCATCTAAGAATTCATAAACCAGGCCGACGCGATATAGTCGAATCCTAAAAAAAACTGCGCACTTAAAAATATACACACCAATGGATCGTCCCCTCGATCCCACGCGCTGATACAACACGCAATCCCCATCGCATCACACGGCCGAGAGCCGAAATTGCTATCAGGCGTCAACGGCGTGTGTCTCGGCTTCCGCACGTGCGTTGCGCGCCCGAAAGAAACGCCTCGCTGTATATATACGCGCGTTCACGCCCGCGACGCGTGATAATATTGTGAGCGATCTCTTGGCTGTCTAGGAAAATCCTCGCCTCTCGCCGTCGCTTAGCTTTTTTTTTCGCGCGCGCGCTATCTCGTCAAGTATAGCGTGTCTATACGATGCCTGACGGGAGTCACGACGCCGTATGCGCGCTCGCGCCAAAACGAGGTCAAACCAGGCCAAACGAAGAGCCTCGGGGCTGCGTGCAACGAGATTATACCTGAAAGTGGTGGATGTGTAGGTGTGCATGCGGATGTACATCAAGGGCTGACTTTGATCGTTGGTACTTGTAACTTGAATGAGAGGAGGTGACACGTGTTGATGCACCTGCTGCTTTGCGTACGATGAAAAAGTTGAATTTGCGCGGGAATCGAATGTGATGTATATATATTTTAATAAAAAATTACTCATCGATCATAAGTAATTAGAGTTTGGTGATTACACCCAGCTTGTTATAAGATTATCTCACATTTATTTTGAAAATTATGCAAATAATATTTTATCAATCGTGATGCATGTATACATTTTACATTTATTTCATTTAATTTTTATTCACATCCATTTTACTTCTATAATTTTATTATATTTTAAGGACGTTTTCCGGCTCGTACGTTTTAAAAGTTGGTTTTAAAGAATTCTGTCTACGATTGGCTTTGAAATTATTAAAAATATGTATTTAATACATGCAAGTCATAAGTTTATTGAATTTTAAATGGTGCGACTTTATTAGGTGTAAAATCTGGACCGCGCCATCTGGACGGCAGGGAGCAAAAAATTCTCAACTCCCGCCTGCCCCGCCCGTACCGAAATGATCACCGAACGCCTGCAGCGCTAATGACTTACGCGGTACGCCTATCGTATAACCTAAATTCTGTGGACTGTGCGTGTCGACAGTAAAATTTGAAAATTGCACTATTAATGGTAATGTATTAATAACTATTACTATTATGTAAATAAAAATACTGATCAATAAAAAGATTCAAATAACTATTACTGAATAAAATTTATTGCTTGTACAAAAATAATTTATTATTAACGTCATAAATAAGAAATTATAATGTTTATTATAATATTTATAATAATGTTTATTTATAATTTATTTTATTTATTTATCTAACAGTACATTAAATTAGAAAATAAAGTAACCCATTTTTATTTACTTTTTTTGCTCCGCGATTTGCAGCATCCGATAACCAACAAATGTTAGCGGATTCTGCAAAACCCTTCGCTCCTCAATCGTTGTCATGTACTCCATAGCTAGCTCGCGTATACACCTACTTTGATTATAGGTTATACTGAATTCTCGAAATATATAAGCGGTCAAGTTGGTACACTGCCTCGATCGAAAAACTTACTAGGGGTGAGAGAGACAAGGAGAAACAAAATAATGGCCACGGCTGCCGAAGCAGACGAATCCTGCATACCGAGTTCATTTTCGTTTCGTGGTCATTAATTAAAAACGAATTTTCGGCCAGGTAGCAAGAAAAATAGTATACATTACACGGGATGAAACGCGATCGTTCGGCCCGGCGGAGAGATTGCCCCCCGAGGCTAAACCGAGTAATGTAATGTAATGTAATGTAATGTACTATTGCGTTTCACGCCCCTTTTAGCCTCTCTCTCTCTCTTTTGTCTTTTTTTCTGCCATCCTACTCTTCTCGCGATTTGCTCTTTTCTTTATTCTCGAGCAGAGTATTACACGTTTCTGGTTACGGCACTGCAGCTAGTCGATGCGTGAAATCTAATCAGGGCTGGTTTGGCGACAAAAACGAAACACGCATCAAAAGCAGTCTCACGAGGAAAGGAAGTGTAAAAAAAGGAAAGTATAGAGTTCACTGATTTTACAATCTCGAAATTAAAGTCATTTATCTTCTTTTTTTTTTCGCTAAGTTCAAACGATCAATGTTTATACAAAAAGTTGCACTTGTCGACGATGATATCGTCAGCATTTATTAATTTTAATTTAATAAATTTATGAACACACGATCTGAATTTTATTTGAAAATATTATATATTGATCAATTGTTTTTACTTTTAAACATTACATTAAATTATAATTAAATATACATTTAAAAATATATTTTATCATAAAAAATTTCATTCTATATGAATAAATGAATTTTATGTAGTGTAATAGCTAGCAAGTTTTGCATAAAAACTATTGAGTAATTTTCTCAAGAGTTATTTTTGGTTCACATTTTATTACTGTTCATTTTCAATTCGGGTCAAGACTACGAAAAAACTTAAGATCAAATGAATGTTACATTTATACATTTTAAATTAGTCTTCGATTGGTTTAAATGTTCGATTTCATTTTACGGTGGAAATAATCATAAAAATAAAAATAGAAGAAAATTTCATTTCAGAATTTAGGTGTTTTTTAACGTAACACTGCGTAAAATATTGATGATTAATCTTCATGAAGGCCCAAAAAATATTTATTACAATTGTATCAATAAATTGCATATTTTTAGTATATCTCGTTTTAGGTAAAACTTTAATTATATTAATGTTTACCGTACACATATTAAATTTTCACATCAGAAGGAATGACCATAAAACTTAATAAAGAAGAAAGAAAAATTAATTACCTGCATACGCTTATCATGTCAATTTTAAAATAAAACCAGTTGATACAAGTGACAAACATTTTTGTTTGAACACCGTAAACTGCACAAGCTACATTAGTCATTATTGCTTTATCGAAGATAGGACTTGTGTAGCTCAGGAAATTCAATAAATCACGTGATCGTACAATCACTTTTGAATATGCTACAATGCTACGGTGAACCGAGGGATTTTCGCTTATGTAATCCCCTTAGTGATAACGACAACAACATCTTCGGTGCAGTATCTATTTTCGTCGCATGTATAAGCGCGTAACTCAATGTAAGATTGCACGAGAAAACAAGTTCGTGTACTCGAAAAATATTCGTACACTCGCTTTCTTTCTTTCTTTTTTTTTCCGATGATCAGTTTTGTTTACCTCAATGCAACTTATCAGCTCCTTAATCGCATTGTGAAGAAATGCTCCTGCTATCGTGTATCTGTATTTTTAATTTCCTTTTTGCATAATTTTCTTAATAAAGAAATAAGTTATGGCCTTGCCGATAAATTCATGTCGCGTGAAATGAGAATGTACAAATGACAAAAAATATTTTGACAAATTTTATTTCGGTCTTATTTCTCTTTTGTACAAATTGAAAAATTCGTTTATCATTTGTTCGAGACTTTTTTTTAAAGTAAAAATATTCAAGAATTTCTGTACATCTAAAGTAGTGAATTAAATATGGCCGACGTAATCAGATACCGTATTTGTACATAGGAATTTCAAAAATTTCTGAAACCTGAATTTAGCAAAACTATATTCGCTAAAGGAATGTGCAACGGTGAATTTATATTAACTCATATCGGTGAATACAAGCTCTCAATTTGAAAGAGTCTAAATATTTTTATTGCTACCTCTTTTGTTGCTACAGAGTGACGATTATCTATTTTTAGAGTTAATTAACTTTTTAATTCTTCTGTTTGTTCTGCTTTTAATTTTATTTGCCGCGTCTTTATTACCTCTGTACATCTTTCATTATTTAGTTTTTAAATTCGCATACTTCAAAAATAGCTATAGTAACAGTAATAACGAATAATAGCTACATGCTATTGTATGCTAAACTCAGCTTCAAAAAGTGCAATGAATAAATTTAAATATATTGGATCTTATATTAACTCGCGTATAGAAAACTACGTGCTCGAAACTGTAATCAACTAAATCGTTCCTAATATAATACCCAACAAAGATTGATACAAAAAGTTAATCGAGTTTTCAAGATATAGGTATGTAGCTTTATCCTACGAAAATAATAAAAATGCTAACATCCTTTGATTTTGTATAATATTCAAAGAAATGAAAAACCTCATTGAAAATAAATTATAATTATATAGTATAAATGCACGCAATTATAAACCAGTAATTAGTTTCATTTAATGACATATTACTTCGTTATGCAGCTCAGTTATAATTGATATTTGTAATCAATTTCAAACAATTATAGAATCAACAGTGGTACTTTATATTAATGTTTCCTGTATACGAAATATCAAATTAATAAGCCAATCAATAAATTATAAAAGCATTGAAATTCAATTCAAAAGATAACTATAATACTGCTAATAGGTGATTATATTTTTTCAAATACGATCTTAATTTTAAACATAATTGTCATAACGCTATTTATAAAAATAATTTATATTAAAGATTTTATATATATCTATATATTTATCCTGTATCACATTTTATAAATATTATAATTTGCAGTAATATATTTTACAAAATAAATTTACATTTTATGGTAATGAATCGACTAATCCGTAGATCTGTTATTACTTATATTAACTCGTTAAATTCGTTAAAATGTCATCGCTCTTTAAAACATGACCAAAATAACAATATTCCCCTCCTATATAGCCGCATAAATATCTCCATACACAGAACACAACCACCTCGTGCATACATGCAGTGTCCAACTAACTTACATCTTAGTCGTTCGAAGGCAATAATGCGAATAATGCGATGGAAGCGAACGACAGATCGCCAGCAAACATGTGTTTTTGCACTCCACATCGGCCTGTGGGCTGTGTATATACACACACGGCGCACGGCACACGAGAGAATATTTATATATAGGGCCCCACTCCTCGCGTGCCTTGTCATTACCCTGACCTTACCCTCTCTCTTTCTTTCTTTCTCTCAATATCGTTCCTTTCGCGCTATAAAAGGCTATATAACGAGAGACGAGTGCAGATGTACTCGAGACTATTTTGACATCAGTTTCGCAGATACATATACGTGTCGAATATATCATGCGATCCGATGCGAGCAATTTATTGATGCACTTATAGATTGATACAGGGATTGAAGTGATTGATTGCGAAGAACTATGACAATCTCAACAGTCAGTTTTTGGGGAATCAAAATATTTAAACCGTGTCTGGTCGAATACACTTTTAGCGTGAATATTTTATACCTTGTATGTAAACTATAAAATCCATTTCTAAACTTTATTCCTACTATAGAAATATAAAAGCATACCTTGTGATGTAGATTTATACTTCACATTGTATCTGGGATTCACGCTGAACGATCAAATGTTGTTTCACTTTTAAATTTTAGAATCACACCGAAATAATTGACAACCTTTATATCATATTTGCACGGACAAAAAATACCACAACACAGCTTTCCTTCACAGATAACCTGTACTCAGTCAGAATTAAGAATATCTTACTAAAACTGTATAAGTAGCTGGAAGTGTGAAGATTTACAGTGTCTAATAGCACAAAAAAATCAAGCCCAAACAAGTCGCGGCTTGCCGGTGCCCGGCCGTTGGAGTTCGATGCTGGCGCTTGACGAGCTATACTTTACACTTTATAGACTTTAGGTACTTGCCAATTGCCATACGCGAGTGGCGCTACCTGCATTATACTTAACTCTTCTGATCGCATGTCGCATCGCATCCCGCCAAAATCGCACCAAATACTGTTAACCGCGAGGTTAACCGGTACTCTTATACTAATGTAACTATTCAAAGTAAGATTTATCAAATTTAAATTAATGTTAATGTAAATCATACAGATCACAAAAATCGATTCATAAAAGTTAGCAAGTCACTTTCAAAACAATTACCGAGAAAGAAATTTGAGGATTCGCTGTTGCACAGTATGACACATGCCCCCCGATTATTGCATCGGTCTAAAGGCGCAGGACTACGCGAAGCATGAAAAATTATTTAGTGAGAATGTGCTGTCCATATATGGGAACAGATTCGCGATTATATTTTATTATCAGTGATTCGTCGTGGATGTGTACTGTATATTCTAGTCCCAATAGAGCTGCGCATGGAACTCGGTGTGAAGTCCACCAATGCATTTTAAAAAATGTATTTTTTCAATCCGTATTGTAAATAAAAACATGTATAGCCGGTACAGTTCTACGTATTTCATGGACACTACCTATATTACCAACTTAGTTTTTATATAGTTTATAGTACGACATAACCTATATTATCAACTCAGTTTTTTTTCTTGTTGTCGAATCTTACATAAGGCTTATTCGATATGTAATATTGAAACGGAAAACTATAAAACACAATAAAATTTGTTCACGTTTCGAGGATATTTTATTCAATATGCTCATGCTGATAATTATTATACTTTATAATTTATAATTATTAATTTATTATTATTTATTAATTTTATTTGATCTTGATAGAAATTACGTAAATTGAGTATTATATCATTTAACGAGCCTCAGTTGAAGTTCAAGTTACTAAACAGATAAATCTGCATGTCGATGCCATAATTGCCATACTTGTTGATTAAAGCTTTACACATTATACGATTCAATAGATTAAATAACGAGATAATTATTTTTAGGGACTGCATTAAGAAATCATAAATTAAAGTATTATATACGAGATCGCTTTTGTCAGAAATCTCAAAATCATGTTTTTCATCAACAAACAGTAACATCAAAAAACGAAAGTGAATTTATCGATCATCTTGAGCCAAAGCTCTTTTTCTTCAATGTGAGATTTGTATTTTTTAATTCTATATACCGACAACAACCAAGACAAGAGAAATTTATAGAGTAGGGAAACTTTAAGAAAACCGAAATTGAGAAAACTATAAAATTTTGAAATACACATATTTTCAATTAATTACAAGCCTTTCAGCTTATATTTCAAAATTTTATAGTTTTCTCAATTTCGATTTTCTTAGTTACCCTTCTCTTTTGATGAGCGATAAATTCATCATTACTTTAAACAGTAATCTCATTGACAGAGTAGCCTTAAATTTTTCTTACTGTTATAATCGCTATCTCCATTTACATTTAATCAATTCGATCGAAGTACTTGACGGGTGCAAGCGTCGTACAAGACAGGAGCATGTGTATATATGTATACTGCATGCACATAGTAGACGGCGATGCAGCGCAGGTCGACGTACCGGCGCACAAGAGAGAAACTCCACGGCCCTGAAATACCCGAGACTATTTTTTCCCGTTCTCCTTTTTTTCTTTCCTTTTCTTTCTCTCTTTCTTCGTCGTCTGGGGCGATTTTCTTCTCTCATTTTGACTTGCCGTGCACGAGTCTCGTGCGTGCTCCCGCACTATATGCGCATATATGTATATATATATGTGTGTATGTGTGTGTGTGTGTGTGTGTGTGTGTGTGTGTGTGTGTGTGTGTGTGTGTGTGGTTGATAAGGAGGCGCCTAAGAGCCGTTGAGAAAAGTTTTTTTTTGAATTCATGGTATAATGGCCGTTTACGAGAAAAGTAATTGCGTAGATGTAAAAAAAAACGAACGAGCGATGTGAATGTGCTTCGTAATTTTACTGCGTATGAAAAAATTGTTTCCTTGGCTGTGTTTTTTTGCGTTTGCACGCGTATCTGAAATGATTATGATGCTCGGATGTATAGAGAGAGAGAGAGAGAAAAAGTACGTGCGCGCATACATTTTAAGAATAAGAATGCAAATTTACGCAAATTGTGGATTAAATTTGGATTGGCGGTTGTATGGTATTATATCGTTTTTTTGTATTTGTTGCGCTCGAATGTATATACATTTGTAATTGGTATCGTGAATTAATTACGAGCAATTTGTATTCAATTGATGCCCTGCCAATGGCTTCGATGAAGTATAAGTTTTTCAGTCGACAGCGCAAGAATTAAAAGTATGTCTGTAAAAATAAAGTCATTGATTTTTCTAAAAGTCAATGAAGAATATTGTATATTTGTTTATTCGATATACCACCTTTAAATGTTAGTATGTATCCCAGAAAAAATATAATTTGTTTCAACGTATTTATATATATATATATGCATAAATATAATCCCTTAGTGCAGTTGTACCCATAAAGAATTAAAATTGTTTATTCAAGTGCAAGTATTATCTTAATAAACAACAATTTATTACAACAGAAAAGAGGATCTAGATTCCAAAGTGAATGTATTATGTAAATTGATTGCAACGTCAAGATTCCCCTCATTTAAAAGATTAGACATGGTGATATTTTTTCGAAAAGTAAAGTGTGATTCTGCAAACGATAAAAAAAACAAAGTACTTATTGAAAAAAAGACTGACTAGAAAAAGTACGGATAAGAAAGAAAACAGGCAAAAAATGGTAATAACGACGACGGGGACTTTATCTGTGAGACTTCGACTCTGTCTCCGAGGCTTATCACTTATCCGATAAACGAAAGAGTGGACATGTAAATAATGGGCCAGAAATAGCATAATATCGTGACAAATTTACACAGAAGTGGAAACAAATGATTGAGTTAATTGTAATTTTAAATAGCCCTGGTTCTATTTATGGAATGTATTGTAGACATTTTCTGCTCTATTAATTGTTCAAAAATTCTATAGAATAAAAATGCCAATGCAGCATCAATTAAATTATTTATACGTGGTTCAAGTCACATTATTATTTCTTCATTAAATAAAAATCAAAGTTTACTATAAATTTATTTTGATAAAATATCTGTCTTCACCTCGGCTTTCACGGTACATTTCCGATTAATTCATTTCAGCTGCATGCATATTCCTAACAATTTTGGAAATAGAGCACAAACGAATCTGGCTATCATTCCAAACGATATTAGTCGTGTAAGACGATAAACAACTATCAACAAAAATAGCTAAAATTTAACGCTAAATTGGTTTCTCAAGCTCAGACGCAATCTGACAAGTCACCGCGCTAATTCCAGATTAGACAGAACATGTAACAGAGGCAGTTTAATATCTGTACTGTTTTCTTTTTCTTTTTCGTCAACTCGGCAGCTTTAAATGTAGGCGCACTTTCTAAATTTACATCGCTGCATGTAAATCTGGTCACTGGCCGAAAATTAGTCGAAACAACTACCGTCACTGAACTAACTATTGGTCATAGGATTAAATTTATAGGCCATGTCTTTTTTATATTTACAATATGATAGCGTTAATAATTTGACTCTTTATCGTAAAAATGTATGTACCGATTTTTATTTTTATTTTTTGTCGATATTCGAATTATTGGCCAACTTTGTACCGTGAAATGGATAAAAATCCACCGACTAACATCAGTGACTCTTCGATAATTCAATTTTTAAAGAGAATATAGGAAATATACTTGACGCGTCACTGCCTCAGTTCCGTAAGGTGAAGCGTATCGAAAGGAAAAGGCGCCCCCGCCTCTCACAATTTGTAGGATTTATTCAAGTGTATCTGCGCGTCTTGCATATGTATAAGCATAATAATGCGGTATGTCAGCTCTTGTATTACGAGGAAAGAAATAGATGAAGGGAGGGCGTCGTTTTATTATACATGCGAGACGCGCTTTCGTAACTTACCTATATAGACGCTGTAACGTATGAAGGTTTCGGTCAGGGTCTCGTGGTTATGGAAATTAAACGTGCAGGTATTCGTTTGTACGATGTGCACCTGATGTAAAGCGCAGTTTCGAGTTGTCGGGATCACTTATGCTTTGTCCTCTCGGAAGATGAGAAGAATGCTTTTGTGGGGAGAAAGTTTTGGAAGGCCTTGTATAAAGTGTTATTCCGAAATCGTGCAGGTTGTAGAAAGTTTTTTGTTTTATGTTCTTGTATAGAAATCTGAATTTGTCACAATTGGAGACTTTTATTACAATAGCTCGAGTAATATTGAAAAATTTAATTATGTTGCGTAATGAATCTTTGTTTTGTACATACGAAGGTAAAATGAAAGAACGAGATGCCAAGTGGTATTCACTGTAACAGTTTTAGAAACGAAAGTATTTTATTTGTTTGTTTTAGCTCTTTATTCTCTTCGTCAAAACTGATTGCGGAAGAATAATATTCAAGAACAGCAAACGACTTATTTGGTCACACTCTTGAGTTATTCGTGAACTGCGTTTCCTGAAAAACCGTTGAAATCAAGGTTGCCTTTAAGAACAAAAAGGTAATAGGCACTATAAGCGATGTTTACAAAGAAAAAGAAATTCAAAAGATTTTTACAAGTGAATGAAAAGGAAAAAATTTAGTTCAAGATCCCATAATCACGCGAAATAGAAACCGAAGAAATAATAGTATGATTATTTAATTGCGGTAGTTGCAGGGTCATCCGCTATTTATTCTTAAAGTTTCCTCGCAAAAGACAAGCTGATAAATACGCATGTTATAAGTCGATGGTATAAGCTTGGCAATCTGCATATAAATGGCGAATTTATGAATCAAAGTCAATCGTAGAGGTGACCAGGGGATGAAAAATAAAAACAAGTTATATTTATTCTGTTGCTATAAATATTTTTAATTTTTACTTTTTCAAAGCAAAATCACAGCTACATAAGATGTGGCTTAATAATAATATAATATAATAATAATAGAAGATATGAATTAATGATAATAATAGATAAAATTATATAATAGTTTTTTTTCTTTTTTCTTACATCCATGCAACAAATATATACATATATATATATATAT
>UELU01138462.1:0-12152 GCA_900490025.1 Megastigmus dorsalis | reverse complement strand
TTTACCTATTATTGCTCAAAACCGCCGAAAAGTTGATTTTTTTCTACAACTATAATTATAATTTAAGTGTGCATTGGCAATATTTTTTTATTGGTTAGGTATATGTAGATGTGACTTTACTATGATCAAGAATTAGTCTGATACATAAATATAGAACTAATTAATAATCACAGTATTTTTTAATAGAAAAATAATATTATACATTATAAATCTTCATACACATACAAAAGAAAGTTTCAATTAATAGTAAATGTAAATCTTATCTTAAATTATCCAGTGGACTCGAAAGAAAGCGTGCAAGCGTGCAACGACGATTGCTTACGAATTCACTAAGAAGATGGAGCCTTCCCATATACCACGCGCTTTATGAATTTTTAAAAATAAGTTATTTAAGAAATCAACTATACAAATGATCATAAAATATATAACGCTAATTCATTATAATAATTTATTTTTTTTAACCTTCTACACTTAATAAATGAATTGTTAAAACGATTTCATATGGATATTGATCAATAATTAGTGCCTGATCAACATTTAGTTCCTTAACGGTATGCTGTTGATGTTGTCGGCAGTCGGGGAATTCACGCCTTGATTGCAAAAACCCACAGAAACTTTTCTGTTCCTTCTGTGGGCACGACGGTGTACTCACCAGAAATTGTCAATGCAATCGCTCGGAAAACGAAAGAAGGGCCGGATCCGGCAGTTCACAGATCCGGCCGAATCCTCCTCCGAACAACTCAACCAATCAGACTCACGGATTTTTGAAAAGTTCAAGATCGGCAAATCCGTCGCCAAAGCCCTGCTAGATTCCGGAGCCGTAACGTCTTTCATAAGCAGACGCATTTTACGCCTCTACGAACGCGCCGGATGGATCAAACACTCGTCCGATGTCACCGCCACCCTAGCAGCCGGTACGGAAACCAATTTAGGATGCAGCATCCAAGGTCCTGCCAACATAAATGGCTCAATGTTAAACCACCGGTACTACGAGATGATCAATGTGGATAACGACATTATCCTGGGCATGGACGCGATGAGGAAACTTGGAGTAATAATTACGTGGAAAGGAAAAGTAATGAGACCAGATAAGAAATTATCTGAGCCATCGGTCTGTTCGGTCGATAAACCGAAAGGACTGGCAGAGCTACCTATCGATCAACAAAACCGTTTACATACATTTCTAACAAACGAAATGTCACTCTTCGACGGGATAAAAGGCCACACACCGTTGGCAAAACATCATATTCGTATGAACGAAGGTAACCAGCAGCCACTAAAACAGGGGTATTATCCGAAAAACCCTGTCATGCAGGAAATAATAGATAAATCTGTAGATGAGATGCTAGCCGAAGAAGTCATTCATAAGTCTGAAAGCGAGTGGAGTTCTCCGGTCGTACTAACCAAAAAGAGAAACGGTAAAATGCGGTTTTGTATCGATTTTCGGAAGCTAAACAAAGTAACCAAAAAAGATGCATACCCTTTGCCACAAGTAAACGACACCTTAGGTAAACTAAAAGGGGCAAAATTCCTATCCACGATTGCCCTTAAAAACGGGTATTCGCTGGTCGAATTAACCGAGGAAAGCAAAGAATTCACGGCTTTCACAGCACCCCGTAAAGGGCTGTTCGTGTTCACTGTTATTCCGTTTGGACTCCATGCAGCACCTGCTACATTCCAGTGCTTGTTGGATAATATAATTACTCCAGATATGGCTTCTCGCGCGTTTGCTTATCTCGACGACATCGTTGTAGTGTCGCAGACTTTCGATGAGCACGATGGGCCCTCTTCCACGATCAAACTCTGGAAACACACAACTGCTTGTGATGCAAGACTGTTTTTCAAAATGGGTCGAGTTAAAGCCCCTGCATGAAACAACCGGACATTCAGTCACGAAAGCAGTGCGGGATCAGATTTTGCTGCGACACAGCTGTCCAAAAACGATGGCTAGCGACAATGACCGGCAGTTCATCTCGAAAGAGTTTCAAGAATTACTCACCGACTACGGCGTAGCTTCACGACGAACCCCACTACACGCCTCAGTGTAACCCAGTCGAGCGTGCCAATCGCAAAACAAAAACAATGATTAGGCAGGTTATCCAACGCTCCCAAAGAACGCGGGACGAAAACATCACAGAAATTCTATTCGCCTTCAACACGGCAACCAGTGATAGCACCGGATTTTCGCCGGCATATCTAAATTACGGCCGTGAACTACTGCCACCCGGCAACCTGAGAAACGAAGGCAGAACCCCCCACCAGTACCGTAGAAAACCGAATAAAACGAAAGCATGCTGCTATAGAACTGGCACGAGTAAAAATGGCGCGCAGTTTTCAAAGCCAAAAGCATCACTACGATTTACGTCATAGGGCATGGTCACCGAGGGTGCGAGAGTCCTTACTTAAAAAATTTCACGTTCTGTCAGATAAATCCAAGGGCATAGCGGGAAAGTTGGTCGATCAGTACGACGGCCCTGACGTTCTCCATCAAACGTCTCACCGGTCATGTTTGATTTGAAACCACGGAGAGGAAAAATCGTCAAAGGTATTCACATCCGGGACCTCAAACCGCAACTTTCCAAGTGTTTGTCAGGAGGCGACACCGACTCCGACTAGCAGCGCCCTCTTCACCTTCACTCTTTCATCACCAAAAGTGGGGGAAAAACCAGCTCGTAAGAAGAGAATCAAGATCCAGAGTCGTCAGTCAGATTTCAACGAGCATCATGAGTGGCCTTCCCGCAACTCTGGTCTCAGATTTCATACATTTGCGCGAACTTAAACTCACGCTCCCAATTTATTTTTACGGGGCAATGGAAATAATCACCTTCGACACCGGGCGTCATATCTCATCAATGAATTACGGTGCTGCCAGCTGGTGTTTTGATCACCACGCGAAAAAATTTTTCGGAGGATTATAATTCAACAATGGGCTGCTTGCTGACCGGCCAATCCACACCATCTCGCCATTTACGCTTGCGCCAGAAGTCACAGTGAGATGTCGCATACTCCGCCACCAATTTGTAGTGGTGTGCGCCCTAGTAGAGCCCATCATACTGGGCACGGATTTCCTAACGAATATATAATTCCGCATGCTTTGCAACGACTGACTACCAGGACGCAGCCAACGCCGCAGGCAGCACAGACGGGAATAACGGGAACAACGGGAGAAGCTCTAAACGACTCAGAGTTCTGCGAACCGGTAAGAAAGCTTGTGTCTTACCACTATAGTTATTAGTAATTAGTTAGGCCGTTACCTGACAGACCGCATGACTATATTATCGGTGATACTAGCACCTTCGAAAATCATGCGCGCCCAAATTTCAACGAATATCAGTAGCTAGCGAAAAAGGAAACACGACCGATAAACGAAGCGGGAACCCGAGACGCGGCAAAGTGTTGTTGTTTCACAGTCACTTATAGCTTTGTCTGCTTACGTATACTCAATTCAAGTGTAGCCTCTTATATTATTTCCATGTAAGGAACCAAAAACAATAACATGGCGCCGCGGCTACTGATAAAGGAATGCACCGAAAATTCCGCGAAACCCAATGTTCTCACGCGAGTCCCGCTTTTCTCACGTGAGTCTGGAGCTCTCGTCAGTCTAGTCGAAACTTTCGACGCGTACACCTCACAGTGGAAGAGTGGCTCGTGGACCTCGAGCGCGATCTAGCCGAAGCGATGGCGAGTAGTGCGACCCTGGGTCCGGGTGACAGTCCCGAATTGTTGTTGAGTCCGAGGGGTCGAGGTCCTCGTGCCTCGAGGCGCCACGCGCTGGCGCGTAGACCTCCTCAGCGACCGATGGATTCTTCGGTTCAACGCGGCGATAGGTGCGCTCACCTACGCGGCTCCGCAGGTGAGTTTGTGTTCCCTACCCGATTTAAATTGCATCAGAGCGAAACTCCTCCGTCGTAGAGTCCCGCTCTCCGAAGTAAGGGAGGGATGTGACGAGTATACACGAGACTCTCGTCACTAATTTAAATAACCGCGCTAGTCAAAGCGGCGCGTGCATATAGCGGCCGCTCGGCGGCTCGTTGCCACACCGCGCCGACGACCCCCACCGCTCCGGCCGGCCAATATAAGGCGGAGCTCAGTACAGACCCGGCAGTGTCTCGGAGACAGACGCCTCAGGCTCACCTGTGGTGGACGTCTCTTTGGAGCTCTATCGCTCAGGCTGTCCTGTGCGAGAATCCCTCGGGTTACCCCCCGTACATTATGAAGCTCTCCACATTCGCGGATTCCCGCCGGGAATATATATATATATATATATATGATGAGGCTCACCTCACACGTTGACCCCTCGATGCAACTGAGGCTCTCCTCAGCCGGTATCCTCCGCGCACCTGTTCGGCTCCCCCAAACCGTCTTACGCGTCCGCTAGGGATCGCCCTAGTACCCGACCGTGTACGCGTAACCAAGCAATACTGGTCCATTTCCCTCATACGCGTGACACGTCTGGTCCACGAATCCGTCCGCATCATAAGAGTTAGGTTAGTTGTATATAAGATATTGTACCATCGTATCTACGTTAGTCTTGTGTAATATATATATATTATAACGGGGGAATTTGACTGAGTGTGGGAGCGACTCGGTAGCTTCCCCGCGTGTATAATTAAGAGGCAAATGACGGTTGATTTACCGTCCAAGTTTTAATAAGTTATGTTGTTTATAATTTTAATAATTATCTGCATTGGCAGAATGAATCAGGGCGCCAGGCACTGGATTTTTAGATTTACTGAATTGAATTACTCTAAACTCGAGCAGTGCCACTCGATTAATTGATTTGAATTAAATTCTATTTTCTTATTTATGCGCGACTAGCCAGAGGCAGAGTCGTGAGGTCTAACGGCCAGAGACGTTCGAGCTGAGTTTCGGGTTGTGGACAGACACGTACACACACATGCACAAATATCAAATAATAAATATAAATAAGTTCACACTCGATAATTTGGAGTTGATCTTAACAATTTGAGTCCTTTAATAGGCAAATAAATATTTACAAAAGAACCTCTGAGAGGCATGCTAGTTTCGTTGTAACAGAATAAAATATAATGAGAAAGTCTAGCGGAATATTATAAGCCTGTCGTAGTAGGCACGCTATTTATTTAAGTGATTCTACTATGAATTTAATTTACATGAGATAATATTTTAAATAATTGCCTTGAAGAGGCACGCAATACGCTTAACAATATTTTTGAGTCGCCTGGCTCACCAAATTATGCGTTGCTCTACCTCAAATCTCGAGCGTACGGATACGTGCGTGAGAAATTAATTATCAGAAAAAATAACTACAAAACTGTGAAACCGCGTAAGGCAGATCCTACCCTTTTGTAGCTCCTGCTCGTATCGAAACGATTTTAATCCAGCATCGGGCCTGGAAAAGCGAGGCAGTTAATTGACAATATTTAAAATATAATTTAATAATTTATAAATCCTAACGAACGAGCGCTGCCAATAAAAAGGTACGGGCGCTATCACTGTTCGCGGAGTGAACTTTTACGGGATATAGAAGATCGGAACTACGCGGCGCGGGAGAATCCGTTCGATAGCCAGGAGAGAAGTCGCCAAGGCAAGCGTCGCCGAGTCCGTCGGGGCCCGCGACATCCTTCGCGCTGTTGTCACGTCGCTCCCTAATTGGTGCGCTCTAGTTCGGCACTACATCGGACTGTTGTTGTGTCTAGCCTCCTTCTCTCTCGCTCCAATGTCCTTTTCTCTTGCTGCTGTAAGCACAGGCACTACAAGTATCTTATGTGGATTTTTCCATAATTTTGGAATTTTAAAATATTCCAATTTGATACTGGGGCTACTATGTGCCAGCAGGCAATATTTAATGGAATTTTCCGCAGATGTACGAATTAAAATTCGTAGGCAAGAAGAGCGAGGCATTAGAAAGCTTGTAATGCTCTCTTGCATAAACTGCAGGAAAATGCACTCTTAGCCTTTAAGGCACAAAAAATGAGTGGTTTTGAATAATTAAATGGGAGAATTATAATGACATGGAGTCAAAACTAATGAGAGGCATAAGAGAGAGAGATAAAAAAAATAAGAATGCGTAACTTAGGCATCTGCAACATGTAGATGTTCTGAGCGACGGATCGGCGCATCCTGGAAGTTATAGCGGCATCTTCTGTTGGTGTCTCTTGACCCTGAAAGAAGGTCCCGGCGCTCGTCGACGCGTATTTGCGTAGGCATAAAATAAAAAGTAAAAATAATAAATAAACGCTTAATATAAAATGGCCCGAGACGAGAGGTGGAGGGACATCCCTTCTGGCTGCTTATATTGCCTTTTAAGGCATTTTTAATATTTAAATTCGTGCGATTAACGTGCGAAAATCGGCCACGTTACAATATATATATATTATAACCTAAGGTTAGGCTAGTTCGTAGTATACTGCGCGCGATATATACATATATATATAATTAGAATGATAGTTTAAGTAACCCGCTGTACAACCAACGCCGCCAGGTGACGATGACCAGACACCCGTCTGACTCATTATAGTTCTTCCTTTTTGTATTAGTTTTTTAAGTTTATAGAATATATTTCATTTCGCCATATTAATCACCATCGTTTATTTACAATACCATCTCTCACTCCACTTAGAATCCTGGTGAACTCCTGAGTTCATGGGCCGGAGAGGTTCACCGATGCAACAGCGTTACAGTGCTAAGGAGTGTTTTCCTACGTCAAATACCACTAAAGCTGCGCTGCATAATTGTATTGACCCGGTAAGTCTTAAAATGAAAATAAAGCGCGTCAGTTATGTCTCAAAGTGCTCGGTTGTTCTTGAGGGTGAAGCGCTCAACGCTGACATTATCGTCGTCCGCCGAACTTGCAGCAGCCGGGCTAGAGGTTAAAACGGACGTGAAACTTAATTCACGACTCGCTGTTGATGATATTCCTGTAGATCTTTCGGACGATGAAATTATTAATTGTATTGTTGAGCAGAATCTGTCTGATGTCTCTGCGTCCGACTTCAAAGTTATTTATCTATACTCTGCGCTTAACCGATTAAAGTCCATGCAAAAACTGGCCCATGCAATAAACAATCGGCCTCCTGAAAAACACTTATATGTCAAAAGTTTATCCCTATATTACTATAATAAATTCAACTCTGACAAAAAAGTGTTATACAGGTTTTTGTCTCGATTTTTCCGCTAGAATCGATTCCCACAGTCAGTTTTTGAAAATTATAAATTTTTTTGTAAATTGTTTAAATAATTTTTTATAAAAAATTACAAATGACAAAAGAAAAAATACGTATATTTTATTTTTCACTTATGCAAAGGATGGTACAGTTAGTTTAGTTATCTCAGCCAATTTTTGCATGGGCTTTGATAGGTTAATAAAAAGACGCATTCCTGTATTGTCGAAACTCTACCGCAGCATCTTGCAGTGCTTCAATTGCTTCGGTTTTGGATATGTTGCGAGTGAGTGCAAGAACTAAACATCGTGCGGATCTTGCGCGGGCAAGCACCTGTCAAAAAATTGTAGCGGCGAAAACAATCTTAAATGTGTTAATTGCGTTAAGGCGAAATTAGTTAACACTGCTCATTCTGCCAGAGACCAAGCTAAATGTCCGATTCTGCGTAAAAAATCGACTATAAAATCTCTTTTATTAATTATGACAGTCAAGGATAGATTTCCTTCTAATATTTGCCATTTTAACGCACAATCGCTTGAAGCTCATTTTCCGGACATTAAATCTTTTATTTTAAATAAAAAGGTGTTTGTTGTAGATTTTTAGTGAATCGTGGCTTAAGCCTGCCAGACATTCTAAGCTACTCGTTATCCCGAACTATTATCTCCTGCGTGTGGACCACATTAATAAAGGGGGAGGTGGTGTAGTTCTGTATATCCACGACTCAATAAAAAGTAAAGTAGTCAATCACAGCAATTATCCGTGTAATGTAAGAGACCGGAATTTCTCTTCTGTAAGCTATACGATTACAGAGCTACTATACTGGTGGGTGTTGTCTACAGCCCGCCTGAAAGCGGCTACTGGCGCGAAGTCAAAGGTGCACTACTCAATTACAATGAAGCGTATGATTATACGATATTACTTAGCGATTTTAATATTAACTGCACTTTTGGTCAACTCCTCGAAATATTCTCCAGAACTTTTTTGAAACCTGTAACTCCACGCCTCTGGCCTTCCAGCCCACACACCATGTAGGCATATTCAGCAATTGACTACATATGCGTCAGTGATTTAACGAGAGTATCTTCATATAATCAAATTTACTTCCCTAGCATCTCTGAGCACGATATACTTTTTGCCTCCTTTTTGTTCAACGTTCCGCACCATATGCCTCGAACAATTAATCGCCGCTCATTTCGTAATTTTAACCACGCTCAGGTTGCCGATAAAGTCAATTTTTTTACCTCTAACTTACTGAGTTTTTATGAACTACTCCAGGGAGAAGACCGTGTCCGTGGCGATGCGCTGACTTGAAGGTGTGACGAAACGTCACAAGCGGACATATCGAATGTACTGCGCGCAGCAGTTCGCCCATCCGGCCGCTAGGTG
This sequence comes from Megastigmus dorsalis, assembly GCA_900490025.1. NCBI lineage: Eukaryota > Metazoa > Arthropoda > Insecta > Hymenoptera > Megastigmidae > Megastigmus > Megastigmus dorsalis. The sequence continues at coordinate 3,624 of UELU01138462.1, read as the reverse complement.
GCGAGGGCCAAGATGCGATCAGAAAAGCAGTCCATAGGATATAGATAGGACCCCGGGAAGCCGACCAGGTAGCGCTCGGATAAGCTAGTGAGGTAGTCTGCCAGTGTTGAAGGCCGTGTACCCTAGCTCATCCGACCTCCCGGGTAGGATAGGTGGTTTCGCCTTTCCCATCCCTTTTTGTAAGAGAAGGCCTGGTGGTTTCGCCACCCTTCTCAGAGACTGCAAGGAGTTGACCTACAGTCTCCCCCTCCCCCTGTGTGTAACCGAACACACCCAAGCTGGCCGACGTCTAAGTCTGTCTGAGACTACCGTTCCGTCCGTCCGTAGCGTACCGTACCGTAGCGTAGTAACGCCACCCGTAGGCGCTTTACACAGACGACAGCCAGCTAGGGTGACTCCGGTCACGCACTTGTATGTAGGCGCGATTAAATCTAAGACATTACGTTTTATCGAGATAGTACAGATTAAGTTTATTCTTTATAATTATAGTTAATGATTTATAGTTAAGTTTATTAGTTAAGATCTATTTCTATTGCAAAGGTGTGACAGACGGTTTCTCCAAAATATTTTCTGTTTTAGTATACCAGCGATCGAACTCTGTGAAGCCACACTCGGAAGGCCCGATCCGAGCACCGAGTTCGACCATTGTAATTAAGTTACATTGTTATTTTTAGTTAATAAACATTTATATTATTTTCTACATATTAAGTCCTGAGTCTAAGAGTATTCTTTCGAGAACCTACATCATCCTCCGGGAAAAGTTAACTGTAGTCCGAGTATAACACGGCTATGGGAGTTGACCCGCGCGTGGAGTACGCTGCACTAGCTGCCACCTTAGTGCATGCCTACCTCTAACGTTACATGGCGATCCTGCCAGGATGATTTAGGTGGTACGTCTGTCACATAGTAGAGTCAAAATTTTTTTACTACATATTTTTTTCTTTCAGCACCGAAACACCGTTCCGATCTTATATCTGTCACACATTAGAGTTAAAGTATTAAATGTTCCGCACGTCAGCTCAAATACCGTTAATCATTCTAATTAGTTTTATAGTTTTTATCCTTATTTTTAGACTAGCATTAAGATACGAGACGAAGATCCGCGAGCTCGAGGAACAATTAGAGTATGTACACTACGAATGCGCGAAAAACAGAACTGCTATCGAGAGAATAAGACGAGAGTGTAGGAGTCTCGCCAACGAGACGATTAGGTTCTTTATTAACACGGATCACAAAATTCTTAAAATTTGCCAGGAAATAAAACGAACGAACAAATAAACACTTTGGCCTTACTCTTTCGACCATCCCTCTCATAATCACCCACCGTCCTACTCACCGCACTCGCCATGACGTGGATAAACGCAATGCGGAAGGACGACCTCATCGAAAGACTCAAGAAACTCCAGCTCAACTACACCGGGACCGTCCCAAAGCTAAAGGCGCTACAAAGAAGTTACAAGAATTTCTCCAGACAAAAATAAGCCAATTCGACAACATAAAAGGCCCGACCCCGCTACTAAAACACCATATCAAAGTTCTGGACCCAACATCGGTAAAACAGTGATACACACCGCGAAACTCAGCAATCCAACAGATCATCGACGAAGAAACCAGAAAAATGCTCGAAGAACAAGTCGTCGAGAAATCCTTCAGTCCATGGAGCTCACCCGTCGTTATCCCAAGAAAAAAAAACGGCAAACCGCGTTTCTGCATCGATTGCAGACGCGTGAACGCACAGATAGCATCCGCCCTCTCAAACGCTTGCGGTCCTGACGATATCCCGCTCCAGTATCTGAAAGATTGCCTGCCTGTCATTCGCTCTGTGCTTTTGTATATTTTTGACTATTCATTGCAATCCGGTGTTTTCCCTTCTGCCTGGAAAGGAGCCTTAGGTCACCTCGCCGCAAGACTTAGAACATTATCGACCTATCAGTATTATGTGTGCTATCATAAAATTTTTTGAATCTGTGGTGTATAAGTAGATGTCTGATTACATCTCAAACAATAAGTTATTTGACCCTTTACAGTCTGGTTTTCGAAAAGGTCATAGTGCTCATACAGCCCTGCTAAAAATCACTGGCGATATCCGCAAAATAATCGATGATGAAGAGGTGGTTCTAGCGGTAGCCATAGATTATTCTCGCGTATTTGATCTGATGAAAGTTGCACTTTTTCTGGAGACACTTCAAGCATTGGGCATTTCTGTCAATGGGTCTATTCATTTTTCTCCGACTGTTCGCAGAGTGTTATGTCTCCGACAGGCAACAGATCCGCGTCACTCACTAGAAGCGCTGGTGTTCCCCAGGGCAGTTTGCTTAGTCCACCGTTTTTCTCGCTCTTCATTAATAATGCGCCGAGCTGCCATCAACACTGCCGATATCTTCTTTACTCCGATGAGCTAACAATCTATTGTATAATACTATAAAAAGACTCAAGCAATTTAGCTTGGCTCACGGAATTTCCTCTCGCACCTTAGGACGACACCCCCACCTGAGCTGTACTTTAGATGGCAGTACATTGAATACTGTAACGCAGTTAAAATTTTCGGTGTGAATGTCTATAACACACTGTCTTGAGCGAATCACTGCGCCACTATCGCGCGGAAATGCTTTTCTGCCCTTAGCCGCCTCAGGAAGTGCGATAATTGCATCCTGCAGAGCTCCAAATTAACGCTGATTAAGTCCTTCATATTTCCTTACTTTGATTTCTGTGCGCGTTTATTTCTGGATTTGTCAGCTGAACCTGCATTAAAGCTACATCGTTGAAAAAATGCAGCTTTACGATTCGCGACGAGCACTAGTAAATGCGAGCAAATTAGTTTTGTATACAGGGCGCACTCTTTGTTGCCTAACGAAATGCTCCATAAGTTTTTGTGTATACGTTTGTTAGCGAAAATATTATCTAAATCTCAACCTCTGCATTCAGCCGACTTCGTTTATTTTCGTGCGGCGGATAGGAAACGTTGCTCGGAGTTCGATCTAGAGATTCCCTGAGCTCACACTAATGCGTACAAATATGCATTCATTGTTGAAACGCCTCGCCTCTGGACCGAGCTCCCACATACTCTGCGCACGCTTTTCAAGGAACCATGTTTCAAAAAAAATCAGAATTGTATATACTTTCAGAAGCGGCTAGTCGACCTTAATATTTTGTAATTCATGTTAGATGTACATAAAACGTTGTTTTTCTTTCGTTTTTTTGTTTATTTTACCTCGTATCAACTTCGTAGATCTATAAACTGACAAAGATCTTTCTATCGGTCTTACAGTCTAATCAATATTCATGGACAATCAGATTGCCCTTGTTTACAATCACCCCCAAAGAATCTGAAATAAACTTATATTTAACCCTGAAATAAACTTTTGTTAGTAAAGGACAATCTGACCGCCCCCACCACCCCAAAAATGCCCAACGTTTCGAGCCCGCTCCGGCTCCTCCTCAGGGACTGAAATGGAAAGCATGTTTAGCCTCCTTATATACCCATCCCTCCTCTCCCCACCACCAACCCTCTCCCCTTTACCAATTTCCACTTACAACTTAAATTAATAAAGAATGATAAATGTATGTTAAAGAATGAGAAACATTGGGCATTTTTGGGGTGGTGGGGGGCGGTCAGATTGTCCT
>UELU01138461.1:971-12301 GCA_900490025.1 Megastigmus dorsalis | reverse complement strand
AGCTAACAAACACTACTACCAACTACACAAGTTAACCAAGACACCCACACTTACATAACTATACACTAAAAAACACGCTATAGCTAAAAAACAGAGGTTAGCAAAAAATAAACATAACCTAAATTTAGGTTATGTTTTATAAAAGTTAATTTGAACGACCAAAACCAAACAAACACGTAACAAAGAAAATAATAAATTAAAAGTAAGTACTCACAATTACTATTTCACACGGTTACCTATTTTGGCGGGATACCTCGGGTATATAAGACCCACCGAAAATCAGGATCGTCACTTCGATCTAGCTGGTCCTTGGAGCAGGTAGATTGAAAAACCTTAGGGGAGGTCATCCAAGTGGAGAGCTTTCCCCGAGTTGGGTTCTCACGAACTCGGCGCCTGGAACTAAGCACGGCTTACCCAAGTGGGGAACTCGCTGCTTCTTTCCATGTGAACTGCTACATAGCACGACACAGTATATCCTCCTTTCCCTTTTTCATACACTTAGCGGTGATCGCGAATTTAGATATTGTTTACGCAGCAATAATAACATTTAATTATTCTACACGCGGAGAAGCACTCATTCGCGTGTTTACTAGTGCACAGCTGACAGCTGAAAGACTAGTAGCTACTAATTAAACGCCATCTAGTATCGTGGGTAGAACTAGATTCAACTTACCGACACAGGGTAAAACGGAAGTTACCATAAGATTCGGCGCGAAGTTCAAATATAAAGTCGCGGACTTAGATAAAATAGATATTAATTTCTCACACTTACTATTCACACTGAACCTACACCACAAATATAAGTCATACTCTATTACTAATAGAATTTTATAATATTATAATAAAATATTTATTTCTCAGTGAATAAATGAAATTTATAAATACTCATTGTTTCACATATTATTGTATATCCCTATCCATAGGCAAAGAAGCCATCCTGATATGCCGTCCGTTACTTACTTGTAGTTATTTAGACATATTATTTATAAAAATATAATAATTAAAGTAAGGAGAACCTAACAACATCAAGAATTGATCTCTTATTCGTAAAAGAAACATTTATAACCTTTTACGCATTATTAGAAGCGTTTTTCTCATATGTTTCAAATAAAAATTGATTTCTTACTCGTAATAGAAAAACTTATAACCTTTTAAGCCTTTTTAGATGTGTTTTCCATATGTTTCAAGCAAAAATTGATCTCTTTTTTGTAATAGAAACATTTATAACCTTTTACGCATATTTATATGCGTTTTTTCATATGTTTCAAGGAAGAATTGGTCTCTTATTCGTAATAGAAACATTTATAACCTTTTACGTAATTTTAGATGCATTTTTCCATATGTTTCAAGCAAGAATTGATCTCTTAATAGTAATAGAAACATTTATAACCTTTTACGCCTTTTTAGATGTGATTTTCCATATGTTTCAAGCAAGAATTGATCTCTTATTTGTAATAGAAATATTTATAACCTTTTACGCAATTTTAGACATGTTTATTCATGTGTTTCAAATAAAAATTGATCTCTTACTCGTAATAGAAACATTTATATGTTTCAAGCAAGATTACATTGACTTCAAGAATTGATCTCTTATTCGTAAAAGAAACATTTATAACCTATTACGCATTTTTATATGCGTTTTTCATATGTTTCAAGGAAGAATTAGTCTCGTCTTCGTAATAGAAACATTTATAATTTTTTACGCACTTTTAGATGCGTTTTTTTCATATGATTCAAATAAAAATTGATCTCTTACTTGTAATATAAACATTTATGACCTTTTACGCATTTTTAGATGTTTTTTTCATATGTTTCAAATAAAAATTGATTTCTTACTCGTAATAGAAACATTTATAACCTTTCACGCATTTTTAGATGCATTTTTGCATATGATTCAAGCAAGAATTGATCTGTTACTAGTAATAGAAGCATTTATAACCTATTACGCATTTTGATATGCGTTTTTTCATATGTTTCAAGGAAGAATTGGTCTCTTATTCGTAATAGAAACATTTATAACCTTTTACGCAATTTTAGATGTGATTTTTCGTATGTTTCAAATAAAAATTGATCTCTTACTAGTAATAGAAACATTTATAACCTATTACGCATTTTTATATGCGTTTTTTTCGTTTCTTTCAAATAATAATTGATCTCTTTTTCATGAAATGAACTCTTGTATTATCAATATGTTTGAAGATTATATTGATACTATTTATTCTTTTGTAAATTTTATTTATTCATACAAATACTTTTTCACTATGTATGCAAATATTTGTATTGATACAAATATTTGAATTATCATTCTTAACATTTATATAATTTGTAATGGGGCTGTTTTTACCTTTCCTGCATGTTGCAGCGGGAAAATCTACACGTGATTTTCCCCACTGATCTGGTAAAACGGCCGCTGTACAAATGCGAGACTCTCTTGACGAGTCTCGCTTTCCGTTGCTCGGACTTATCCTATCGTGAGCACCGTGCTGTGCTCACGATGCCAGCTACTCAGTACTTGCACAGTGGAAACGCTTTTCCACTGTGCCCGCGAAGGCGGCGGTAATCGCGGGAATAATAGGGACGATCTACTAAAATAACGAATGCGGGAGTTAAATTCAATAAAATATATTCTGTATTTTCCCAACAGTCTACAATATTTATTCGCGAACCGAGAAGGCGAAATACGGGAACAGACACACGCACACCAGCATACGCGGATCGCCGTTTGCGATCCGCCGCAATCGTACTTTGAGTACTTACTCTATGCTGCGCTTTTCTAATCCGCAGTCGCTCCCAATAGTCCTTCGGTAAGTTGGACTGGCCTGCAGTCCAGTGTAGCTCAAGACGTGGGGTGGTGGGTGGCTGTAATACACACTCTCACCCACACACACAAACACTCGTGTCGCGCAGCTGGTTAGCCGTTTCTCTCTCAGCGTCCGTGCTGATTCACGGCGGAAATCGATCTGACAGGCGCAATCGAATTTACCTATCGCGCCGTCTCTCTCTAATTTGTGAGATCGCCTATCTCGGGCGCGATCGAATTTACCTATCACGCACCACGCTCGCTGTCCTGCTCATCATCCTCCGAGCTTGCGCGCTGTCGGATCAAGCGTACAATTGAATTAACTAGTGAATCCTCGATTCAATCGCGAATTCGTTATACCCCTCTCCCAGACGCTGAATACCAGGATGGTGACAGTTCGATGATCGCAATCGATGAACTATCAGAGGAACAGGCAAGGATGCTACGTGGATGATGCAAGGGTTATCGCAATGAAACTCGATGAAGCCGTCCAAGGCGGCAAAAGCTTCCTCTTCCAGGCTCAAGCTCGCCCTGGAAGCTTCTCGCGCCTTCTCCAGCAGTTGCTCGAGACGCCTCGCATTTAGCTCGCGTTGCGATGGGTCTCTGTTCCGGGCCTCGTAGCCCTCTTCGTCTGCTACCTCTATCTTCAAAAGGCCCGGACTCTAGAGCAGAGCCTCCGCGCCTAACGGTTCCTCAGCTGCACAGGAGTTCTTCTCCTGTGCAATCTCCTGCTTTATGCATGGCACCGCACCCTCGTGCCGAGCGCCGGTGCCCTCTTCTTCGACGTCGTCGATGGCTTGTGGCGTCGCGCTCTCTTCAAGAGCGACGGCGCCCTATTCTTCCTTATCTTCTTGCGGCTGGACCGGGGTGTCTTCAGTCGAGTATGGGCGACGCAAGGTTGCGCTTACCCGCGCACGTATGATCGGTACCACTTCCCGATCAACCTCGGATATCCAGACCGAGGAGCTTGGCTCCTCCTCGGCCCCAATAGACAGCTCCTGGAATAGATGGGCGCACATCCGCATAAATTCTTCTTTATCCATCCTGAACTTAAACAGGGAGGAAAATGAGAGGGGCTTACGAATGCGTGGTACGCATTCGACGCAGAGAGAGACTCGCCGGATCTACTGTAACCACGCGCTTTCGGGAGCTCTTCGGACGACCGGGTTTCCGCTTTGCTACCGAAATCGACGACGCAGCCCTCTCGATTCGAACGCTCGCTCGTTTCACAACCTTCGTGGCCTTCCGAGACCTTCCGCGGGGCCGCAAAGTTACAGGCACACGGGCAGCCGCTACATCTGCCGGTGGAATGATGCTGACCTGCGGGCTCGCTGCGCTCGCTGGTGGCGGGTCACTAACGCCACATCTACGCTCGCATTCCTCGTAGGTTGCGTCTCGACGTCGTCTACTTCTGTCAGGTGACTTTCTTCGGCGACATACTCTTTGATTTGCTCAGCATGGACGGGTCCAATTAACTTTCCGTCCATATCCTCCGATTAACTCGCTCCAATGGATTTGCCTGCGGATGATATGGTGGTACCGCAGAATAGTGCATACCTCTCTCTAAGAGAAAACTATCAATGGCACAGTTTATAAACTCCATGCCATTATCCGAAAGAAAGACTTTAGGAACTCGATAAGACAAAAAGATACGCTCTTTGAGCTCCTTAAGGACTGCTTTTGCATGAGCTTTGCGAATGAGGATAACCTCAACCCGTCGCGTGAATAAATTCTGAATGACCAAGATATACTTGAATCCTTTTGCAGGTTTGAGCAAAGGATTTCACGTGCAACCACTTGTCATGGTCTAGTGACGGCCCTTCGGCCCATTAGCCCTGCTGTAGCACGTTGTTCGACTTCACACTGCTGACATACAGTGCATCTCCGAACATAGGCTTCCACGACTTTGTACATGCCCGACCAAAAATATAAATTGGCTATCCGGAAATAAGTCTTGTCTCTTCCGAGATTACCTGCAGTTCACTTTCGCTCAGCTGATCCTACGTCAGCGAGCCCTGTGGCAGACACAGCTGTGACTCTGCGCTCGCTGAGTCCAGCTAGCTCAAGATCCACATATTTGTTCTCGTCTTTGAAGAACAGCTGGTTCTTGCAAGGATCCAATACTGCTTTGAACAACCTCGTGAAGTTCAACGTTGTTCTAACTCTGGTAAGATAGCAACTGTCTCGTCCTTCTGGATCCCTGCGATCTTGAACGGTAGACTCACATAGCCTACGATGGCGGAGAAATGACCGTTTGCCATTCTCGCACCTCTGCCATAGCTTGGTCGAAGTTCTCGACCGCACGCACTGGCGATCTGTAATCCTACAGATTCCATTACTGTGCGTGCTGTTCCAGGATCAAAAAATGATCGAATCCTATAACCACCGATGTGGACTTGCAGTCACCATCGGTCCTCGCTTTCGTCAGGAACCGAACATTGCGCTGAGGACCCCTCATGCTGTTCAGAAGTATTTAATACTTCTGAACAACTTCCGTCAACCTCTTTAGCCGACTCAGAGGCCTTTGGCGGGATAGTAGGAGACGCGGCGACCCATACTGCGTGCTCCTCCTTCCGTTTCCCGCCATATTGCTTCGGCAATCTTTAGACATATGCCCCGGCTTCTCGCACGTATAGCATTTCATTTGCTTCCGGCTTTGGCGAGGGCTGGCCGCACCTGAACGCGGACTATGCTCTCCTTTCGCCTCTTTGCTTACGGGAGAGCTAGGTCATCCTTTGGGCTTCCAATAGCCCTATCGCTTCTTTAGCGTTTCTGGAGACTTGCTCCGCGCTCGATGCTTGAGCTGCTCGGTCAGCGTCTTGACCTCTCTGAAAAACTCAGCAAAAGCTGTTGTCTCCGGCTGATACTGGCCGACTGATGCCACCGGATTGGCATTCGGAAGCTTTTGAGGCTACTTATACGCCACTACCGGCATCACAGTATTTATTTAGTGGAGGTCTAAATGCCTCACCTGTTGTGCTGATGAGCTGAACTTCTCTCGCCAACTCCATTAGTGACTCCACGTCACGGGCTTCTGCACGACGGACCATACACTGCAATTTTGGCAGCATATTCCGGTGCATCAATTCCACGTACCGGCTCTTCTTGGCCTTGGGTGCGCGCATTAGCTTCAGCAATTAACCTCTGCTGAAACCCTTTGTTCACACTATACCACCTCCTAGCAGCAGCGCAGAACTCGGACCACGTCCTCCATTGGCCACGACCATTTCTATACCAAATGGCCGCAACACCCGCTAGTAACTCTGACAGAGAGGATAACAGCTCCTCTTCTGTCAGATTTGCGAGCACATGACACCCTTCTACTCGGGTGAGAAAGGCATCAATACTCTGATCCTTCTCCCCCGAGAATCGGACTTGCCATCGACTCACAATCTGGCCAATGTCCTGACCTGCGTGTCGTGCTTGCGTGCTGGCTCCAGAAATAAATTGGTTATTGGATCTGAGCCTATCGCATTCAGATCCACCGTTTCATTGCTATTTCTCTCTGGTACGTAAGTACTTGAGAGATTACCCCTCTCCCAGGCTATGCCTACACCAATAGCAGTTGAAACATTTTGCGCTGGCCTGCGTGCCTGCGTCTCCTCTAATAGGCTGCTATTACCAGGATAACACGTAAAGGTATCCTGGAAATTGACGCGTGGTCGCCTACTTGAGACTTTTTCAGCCTGCACCTCCGGATGCAGGTCAAAACCAGTGGCGTTTGATATAAATGAACCTCTGCCTTCTAACCTCGTGCTAGAGGCTATGTGGAGCTCTTTTCTCCCTTGGTTCACCTCGAACTCCGGCGCTGTCGGCCTTAACCGACAATCGCTGCCACTTTGCGTGCATGCGCATGGAGCTTTTGCTGCTCCTTCCAGCGCTGTGCAGCGACGAGAAATCTCTGAGACCCTCTCGTTGAGCAGTCTCATCTACTCCTTTATTTTGGAAAATATCATCATAATATCCCCCGCTTGAGGTCCAGTAAAGACCATTGGAGGTGCTGCTTCCTCCGTCTCGTCACCTGTAGCGGACCCATCCGTCACGCTACTGGTGTCGCTCTCCCTAGTCGGCCTTTCTATCTGTTCGACTGGGATTTGCTCCGTAATTGAGCTCTCCTTCCCTGGCTGCGGCGCGCTGAGCCTGTACAGTTGCTCCAGACGTTCTTCGTCGCTCGCTTTCACTACTGGATCCACGAGCAGCATCTGACAAGGGTGCGACCCCTCATAATTCATGCTTTCGCTGCAATTTGTGGACCCAGTTACTTCGAAGGCCTTTCCTTCGATGTAAGGTTTCCGCAGCTCCTTACGTTGCATTTGCGCTTTGAGCTCATCTGATTTTCCAGATGGCTCAAAATCGGCTGCTGAGTAATTCCCCAACAGCCATTTCTGCAGCCTGTTCTTTTTTTCGAAGGGAAGACCCTGGCGGCTAAGCTGCAATTCCATTAGCACCTGCTCCAGTTCTTCCTCTTCTATTCCATAGCACCAGTCCTCTAGTGCCTTCAGCGTCGTATTTGCCATTTTCCTTGAAATTGACGCTGGATTTCCAAAATCACTTACTATCTGGCGTTCGAATCTCGAATTATCTTGTTCGAATCTCACTCAGTGCACTAGATTTTGCTATAGTGCACCTCTCCAGATCTGCTCGAGCAAGGATTCGACTTTTCCCGGGTTCGAATCTCGACATCCCGAGTTCGAATCCTACTTCTACTAGAGCTGTATGGCTTCAAATGCACTAGCTTTACTTGCTAGCGCACTTTTCCGCCTTTACGGATGCCAGACTTCACTTAGTCTGTGCTTCCTTACACAGGAATACTCTGGGTTGGGTTCGAACTTCGACTCGCACAAGTTCGAACTCTTCCTTCGTTCGAACTTGTCTTGATGTGCGCGTTCAAACCCAGTGTGTCTTCGCGTTTTTCTACCTGTGGTCGCCGGTTTGAAACCTACTAGTGGTGCGCAGAGATCGAGTCCACGTGCTTTCGGGAGTAATTCGCTCTCTATGCGAATTTTCTTCAATTAAAAATTTTAATTATTTCAATAATTGAAAATCTCAATTATTGGATCAAACAAAAAAAACCAATTCGAATTCTATTTAATTACCTCCCGAAAGCACTATTCCGCTTAATTTTCCTAATTGTCTGTCGCGATTTCCTGAAAAAGCTCTAAAAAAACAATCGCTAACAACAATAAATAAACAATTTATCACAATCACGTGATGTACTTCACTTGTCCATTCTAAAATTTTTAATCATCAAAAAATTTTTGGTAATTCACAAAAAACAATTTTTAAACTGTTTTACCGACAGCTATCTATCGTTTATCAATTTGCAAGGGATGGATGATTATCCTATAATCCACCCCCTCTTTCATCCGGTCCACTCACTTGGACGAATGAAGTACCTCGCCGCCAAATTATTTATAATAATTAATAACAAATTTTAATTTGTTAAATAAACAAAGTCACGCTGACTTTGAATACTTCGCTACGCATGCCTCCTCGATGTACGTTGCTCGGAAATTCGCGTTCTAAATATTATTTCGGAATAATATTTCTTACTACCACACTTTTCGAGCACACTTTTTTCCAATTTAATTCGCGCCTATTTCCCGTAGCCGAACACGTTCGGAGCGCCAGTTGTAGCGGGGCTGTTTTTACTGTGTGCAGTACCGGTGTACTGCACACTCCTACCTTTCCTGCGCGTTGCAGCGGGAAAATCTACACGTAATTTTCCCCGCTGATCTGGTAAAACGGCCACTGTACAAATGCGAGACTCTCTTGACGAGTCTCGCTTTCCGTTGCTCGGACTTATCCTATCGTGAGCACCGTGCTGTGCGCAGCTCGTTAGCCGTTTCTCTCTCAGCGTCCGTGCTGATTCGCGGCGGAAATCGATCTGACGGGCGCGATCGAATTTACCTATCGCGCCGTCTCTCTCTAATTTTCGAGATCGCCTATCACTCTCTTATTCGCGACACGCGCCACGCTCGATTCAATCGCGAATTCGTTATAAATTTAATGCATTTTTATATTCAATTTATTTTCTATGTTTTAATGAAACATTAAATAAAAGAATTTTATGCAAAACATCATTTTTGCAATTATACTGTATAACACTTTCTAAAAATTGCAAACTATACAGTAATTTGGTTATCGTTAAATTTTTTTTTACAATTCTATGCATTTTCTATGCATTTCTTTTGTATGCTTTAATAAATCATAAATTCAATAATGTTATAGAAAAAATGTTATCTTTACCATTATAACGTAACATTTTTTTAAATTTGTAATTCAGAAAAATTATGGTAGTCGAATTACAAACAATTTTTGTTTTATTATCGGTAAGCACAACTATTTTTAAATAATCGTTGCTTCTAACATAATTATTGATAAAAAGGTCTATTACCTACATATGTTTGTATATGACTGCAGTTTTAATAATATTAACCACATTTTAAATATACACTTACTTATTGAAATTTCTAATTCAATCATATGAATATAAATATTTCAATGCTTTACTCATTATAAGTTACATGACTTATGATCGTACTTTAGAAATGGGTAACCATAATCAATGAAATAATATAAGATGAAAACACCATAAAAAATGAAAATAACATAAAAAAAATGGGTAACCATAAACAATGAAACAATAAAAATGTAAACACTAATTTGTTATTGTTATTGTTACGTAGTTCTCATTAGTAAAAAATTAGTTACATCTTAATCGGTGATCCGGAGACCGGAGAACCGGAGAACTCATAAATTTGATTCACTTTAATATAATACAAGCATAAAAAAACCTCGCTTGCTAACGCTCGCTCGGCTGCATTTCGAAGATGATCGAGTTCAACATAATACATTCTAAACAAGTAATTTTTATAATTACAATCTGTAAAATGTGAATTTTATATTAAATATAAGTTGATACCTTTAAAATATTGTAAAATTTAAATTATACACTTCGTAAAGAGGTTATACATTTTTAAAAGTTTAAGGACTGTAAAAAATATATAATATTTGAAACAAAATTGATATATTGAAGCATATTCGAGATTTCAGAGTATGTACGCCTATGTATATTTTTGAAACAATGTCTTACGACTTTGAGTAGGACAAAATTTCATTCTGTTTACGGTATCAGCGAATAATATAGGTAGATTAAAGCATTTTGATTTTTTCTTATAAAATATATTCTTGAGCTTTCAACTTTTACAAATGCATCAATAATTGCCTGTTGAGAAATTTTTCCCAAATTATTGTTTGTTGTAAATTTGAAATATTGTTATTTTCATTTTTACATTTCATATTAGGCATCCATCCGTATCCCCCGTTTGGATAAATAAGTGGATATGTCATGGGGTCAGTGTGTTTACTTATTAAAGGAATACTAATTGGATTTTCATGTCTTGAATTTTGAAACGGCAGCAGCATGTTAAAGCATGCTCCGAAAATAAAAAAAAAATGCAAAACGGCAGTATCATGTTTATACTTAGCAAATTGTACTAAAAAAAGCGTCCAAGACAGGTTCTGTTTTAAATATAATTTATAAAAGTTGTGACGCCGTTCCTGGCGTCAATAGATATATACACATATTTATATATATAGATATATATATAATATAAAGGGGGAAAAGCCGAGAAAGAAACCGAGTGCCGAGCCATATTGCCGAGAGACTGTATTTTGTTAAGTACAGTGAGTGATTCGGCTTATTTTATTTTTATGGGAACGCGAACATGGGAGGAACCGAGGGCCCTCCAGCAAGGCGCCTGCAGTCGAGCCGTCGTTGGAGTTGCAGCGAACGAGCAAGAAGCAGAGCGGTCGGCGTGTGTGAGTGAGAGAGAGAGAGAGAGCGAGAGAAGCAAGAACAGTATAAAGGCGCGCGGACGACAGCAGCGAATATATGTGCGCCCTAGCAGGGACATCTCGCGGCGGAGGATTGTACAGCGCGGTGTGGCGAGCGGGAAGACGCGAGCGAACTGCGCCATTGTTGCACGGGCCGTTACCGAGTCAACACGTCGCGGAGTTTCTGTTGCTTTGTTTCGGGGTTTTTGGTGGTCGTGGTAGAGTCGGGGTGTGTTGTTGAGTCGAGCGTGTGAGGGAAATCATTCCGAGGGAGAATTCGCGACGTGAGCGGGTGCGAGACACCGATTACGTGCGGGATTCCGGTGATAACGCGGGGCGTGATTTCGGGCGATCCTGAGCGTCGTGTGTGACGGAGAGAAAGAGTTGGGGCAACTTGAGAGTGTGCGAGGGGAACGAGAGTTTTGTGCGGACGAAGAGTGCGGTTTCTGAGAGAGAGAGAGGCATCGCCGAGGCGGCCAGGTCATCAGATCACGGGTTTACGGAGAGTCGAGCGTCTTCCACGAGCTGCTGTGAGCCATCAGTTTCCGAGGCGCCGAGGTCGACGAGGTTGGTGAAAATCTGTTTCGCGTGCGGACAGTGGCGTGCTCGGTCGCGGCGAAGTTGGTTTTATACCTTTGCGAAGTGGTTTGTAGAGAGAGAGAGAGAGAGAGAGAGAGAGAGAGAGAGAGAG
>UELU01138458.1:0-12828 GCA_900490025.1 Megastigmus dorsalis | reverse complement strand
AAATTAGGCAGTGACCAAAGAAACCCCCTAAAATAAAATTTGGGCAGAATCGACTGATTATTGTAAATTATTCGCCATTTTGTATCCGCCATTTTGTAGCGTCCATCTTTATTTTGAGAATTTTGTAAACCTGACCTCGGATTCGTATTGAGCGACCAAAAAAACCCCCGTAGAACGAAATTTGGCCAGAATATGTTGATTTTTGAAAATTTCGTCCGCCAAATTGGATCCACCATTTTGTATTTTTGAAATCTGAACTCAGATTTGTAATCAGCGACCACAAAAACGTATGTATACAAATTTTTATAGAAGTCTATGAAGAAATGACTGTTATTTTCCCAAAATATCATTTAGCTGTAATTTTTACAGGTTTGAGCCGCCATTTTGAAAACTGCCATCTTGAATTAATGAATGCCACCATGTACACTTTATTTGAAATTATCCATGGACACTTTTTATGAACTTTTCTACCATATTCGACACTGATTTCGGAGTTAAAATATTGATTTTATGAAAAAATATTTTACAAAAATCACGATTTTTCACTGAAAAAGCAAACATAACCTATGAAAATCAGTTTGTAATCAAAAACCAATCGCGTATTTCGAAAGTTCAGAAAATTTTCGATCGAAATTGACTTGTCCAAAATTTTTTGCAGATCATTTCACCCGTCTTTATAGCAATTGAAAAACACCAAAAAAATTTGTCCGTTTGGGCCTTAACGGGTTAAACATGCGACGGTCTTGTTGGCAGTTGGCATTGTACGGTCTGCCTTCGAAAACCCGTGAATTCCTGATTCCTCTCCCGATGAGACCGATGACACCAAGCAGACGTCGATCGCCTCAATGCTGTCCAATCAGGAGGGGGATAACACGTTCGAAGCAGTATCTTGTACGGCTATATTAGCAAGGTCTATATTCTCGAAGTAATAGCTTTCTCTGCTGCTGCTGTTACTACACATCCATACACACACACATACTCGCACACTTTTCTTTAAGGGGGGAAACTCCTTTACAATTTTCAAAAAATCAATTTTTTTTGCATAAAAAATTAGTTTATCCCTCCAAGAATATTGTGCAAAAGTTTCAAAGTGAGATTCAAAGTCCTATGAGAGTTGCAGCCTGTGGGCGTGACTCATTTTAGAGCGCACCGCCCGTGCGCCGCAGGTATACGCAGCGCTAAAGGCAGGTCAATGCCTCTTTCATAATTCCTTTTCTGTACGTCGGTCCTACATTTAATTGTATTGGAGCAGATGTTTCGCAGCGCGTTTCGAGTGAAAAGACTGATACAGAGTAGGTATATAAAAGTATACCAGATTATAGTAAATAAACGCTGTGTCAGCTATTTAGTCAGTCTCGATCGAAAATTCGGTGCATATAGTTGAATTTGGCTAATGACTCCAAAACATCTGCATTCTGGGTTTAAAATTGTTGAAATTGCTGCTTTTATTACTGCGGGTGTATTCAGCGAGGGGTACAGTTCCATTTTAAAGATCATGGATAATTTTGACATTCATATTGGGACTCAATGCAGAATATTTGCTGAAAATACGGACCGTGACCGAATAGCTCGGCAGAATCGGCGCAGCTTAAATAAGTCAAAAGAAGCTTTAATAGCCCGAAAGCAACAAATTCTTCAAGAAAATGCATTATTTTATGAATCTGAAGGAATATTGTATGCGCCAGGCATCGCAAATTAATCGGTAAGGCACTAAAATCAGTATTTATCATGTGTAACAACTTTAAACGCATTTTTCTAAAAACTACATTTTTTGAACTGGCGTAACTTCTCATTTAAAAACTAAACGACAGAACTTGCTCAAACTTTCCACGAAGTTACTTTATAGTATTGTTTTCTATTTATACCTAAAGATTTAAACTTTTCTTATTAAAAAAGTAATTTTTTAAACAAAAATATAACAAAAAAAACAGTGAAAAATTATACTTTTTTTTTTAAAAAATGTCGAGGTTACAATTTTGTAATTTTTTATGCATTTGTAGGTAAGAATACAGCCAAATTATACTACTAATCGAAAACTGTTTCTATTTTTGGTTTCAGATCAACCAAAAAAATTGGAGAAATTACGCCAATTGCAAAGTCGCTCGTCACGTTGCGAACTACGGCGCCGCATAGCACCGCCATTTTGTTTGTTTTTTTTAAATAAAAAATCATTTAAGGTTTTTTAATAGTGTGTAAAAATGTTATTAAAATTCAGGAAATAATAAATATTTTTATCTCCTCAAAAAAAATTCTAAAAAAACCCATCATTTTTTTCGTTTCTAAAGGAGTTTACCTCCTTAACACAATAACCCAATAACCCTTTTGATAGTTTAGTTATTTTAAAGATGTTGTTTATTTTACAGTTATTATAAAGTAGTTCGCTAGAATTTTTATTAATCATTCAATAAGTAAAAAATCGACGCATCGAAATGTTATGTACGAGCTCGAAAAACAAAAGATCTAGAAACGGAGAAATTCGATTCTTATTTCTCAATTAAGTTGTTGAATTTATTATTCCGTTATTTCTTTAAACTGGGAAAGGTGAAATTATCGATCTTCATGGAATATAATCAGCAAAAATTCTCTGTTTATTTCACTTTTGCGACGTTTCGAGGGCTTAAGAAGTATACCCTCCTCTTCAAGCTAACCAAAAACAAATAAATAAAAAACACAATATAAAACTAATCATACATGTCGCACTTATGTAGCACACAAACACAAACTTTCAGACTTATTTACTATTGCAGAATTAAATCGCTAGTTATATTAAAGCTCTTTTTGTTTATTAAGGCCAATCAAAACTTTTTAAAAAAAAACTGGAAACAAAATTCGCGGGAAAATTAATATACTATTTAAAATTCATTTCACTAAAAAGTATCACAAAAACTGAAACTCGCACAAAAAACCACTCACTCTCTCCCACACCTCCACTATACTCGCTCATTATAATACTAAAAAGATATATAATTAAAATTGCACAATAGGTGGTTCGCAAACAGTACATAAGTGTGCACACTCCGGATGGTGCAGTGACAATTACTTACAAATTACACGTTGGAGAGAGCCTTCCGAAATTTGGATAACAAACATAAAAGGGGGGGAAAGATAAAATGTCGTTAAACTATAGATTTGAAATAAGAAAAGTGAGTCGAAATTATAAGATATAACTAAAAAGATCATAAACGTTTATAGTATTTTTTAATAAGATTTAATGTAGATTTATATACATTTTTTAAAAAGTTTGTGTCTTCAATTCTGTTTAATGTAATATTGGAATAAAAAATGTTCAGCATTTCAGAAAACTCTCCTTTACATTTTTCGCGTCTCCTGTCGATAATTTTGACATTGTCAAAGTCTATTTGATGTTTAGTTAGATGAATGTGTTGAGCTAATGCTGATCTTTCTGAGATGTTTTTCACACCCCGCTTGTGCTCGTCTCTACGTTTTCTCAATTTACGCTGACTCATGCCTATGTAAATACATTCGCAGTCGTTACAATTAATCGTATAAACTATATTGCTGGTCTCTAATGGATCTAAAGTGTATTTGCCTAGTTTGATAATGCTATTTAATTTGTTAACAGTCTTGTTAATATTAATAATACCGTACTTTCTCAAAATGAAATTAATAGACGGAGTCAAATTTTTAATATAAGGCAGAACTATGCTACATTTACAACGTCTATTAATGATTTTGTTTGATATGTCAATTTTTTTTTTCAAATTAAAAGTTATCCTCTTTCTAATATATTTATTAATAAAATTAATTGGATAATTGTTAGCTATGAAAAACTTTTTTTAAAGAAAAAGTAAAAGAATATAAAACTAGGATTATTTTTAAAATCGAAACCGGATATCGACACCTCGTATGGGTTATACTATATTACGCGTGTATTTTTACTTGAAAACATTTAATGCAGATAGTAACAACAAGCGTAGTCTTTGTATGACACCATTCGCGTGTGGATCTCTCTCTGCCAATTCTCGAGACACACTATACTCTCTTACAATATCAGAAGTTTGCAGTTGCACGTGGACTTTGACATTTCTCTTTTGTCTTCGATCGAATGGTCTTGCATACGTGTAACTGTTGTTTCTCATAGCCAAGGAATTTCATACTTTCTCTCTTTCTCTCTCTCTCACTTTCACTTTAAAAAGTTTGTTCCATTATTATATTTCATCTACGATAGATAAGTCATCGTTTAGCTCCCGACGCGATGAGTGAGATCATTGAAGTAGTTCAGGTACAGCCTAGCAAATTGGCACAGCTCCCTGGAGTATACCAAGACGTAGAGGAATTAATTGAGAGACGTCGAAAGCGTATATGCGCAACTATAGTTATCATGTGAAAGTTGATGAAAGGGGTGCTCTAGTGCTTTGTTGTGGAAAGATTATTGGCGGTTCTACCAGGCAGATGATTATGATGAGGAATCTTTACGCACGGATAACAGATTCAAAGACTAGTCTGTGTGAGTGCGCGCGCGTGTGCGTGTGCTTGTGCGCGTGTAAAAGACAAGATATAATTTTACAGCTTATATTAAGTCTTTACCGCCGACATACTGAGCGAGAGGTCACGATTAAAGACGAGATCTTTTATTTTATAGGCTACTTCTCGGCTGCTGGCGTCATAGTACCACGTCTGGCAAACTGTTGTTCCTTCCGCTTGAACTGCAGCCTTCTGATGCAGATCCGGCAGTCTAGCTACTTTCATTCTCGAATTTTCAACAGCTTCTTGCTCTCGATTAGCACGTACGAGAGGGTCCAGCTCTTTTCACAAGCTGTGGGGATAATGAGGCTGCCTGCCGTATGTCATCATGGCAGGTCTGGATCAGTCGAGTTCTGGATGGCGGAATTATAGGCAAGAACGATCTCTGGTAAATTTTCATCCCGTCTAGTGGCTTCCTGTTATATAGGACATAATCATAGAGTTATATAGGCCATGCCAGCTGCCCCATAGATGGGGGGATCCAGAGAGATCCAAACAACGAACGACGACGAGGAGAGAGACTGAAAACCAGTCCCAGAAGAGTTGAAACTGCTAAAGCTTCAGCGACACAGAGGGAAATGGTGTCATATCCTACAACGGAAATGATACGGGAGAACCGGAGTAGAAGAGGAAGCGCGGCGAGCTTCGTGAGCGCCCTCAGCGATGCGGACAGTCTGGAAGCACCAAAGACTACCGCGATGCTGCAGCCACCCCTCTGAACCAGGCGATGAATCTGGTACAGGAATGGATGGAAGCACGGAGACTATAGTTAACGACACAAAAGATGGAACTACTGTACTTGACGAGAAAACGGATAGACACGACAAATCCCATGATGGTGGTTGACTCCCTCGTGCGCCCAGGTGCGGAAGCCAAATATCTCGGGATAACCTTGGATACGAGGATGACCTTCTGGTCGCATATCAAGGGCGCCGCTGAGAGGGCAGCCTCAAAAACGGCAGCGCGCCCCTGCCTCATAGCAAACACAGAATGACCGAAACCGAATACACGGAGACTCCTCATGGTGGTGACCCACTCGATGCTACTGTACGGTGCTGAGATATGGACGGACGCGATACGGAGTGAGAAATACCGAACGAAGATCACAGCGGTGCAAAGAAGGGGGTGTTGCGAATGGCGTCCGCGTACCGCACCGTCTCCGAGGCGGCGACACTTGTGATTGCCGGGGTTGTCCCCGTAGACCTATTAGCTATAGAGCGACAGAGAATCTACGATACGAGCAATAAAAAGAGGAGAGCGAGAGCCACCACAGACGCACGGACAGAGACACTGGCAGACTGGCAAACCCGCTGGACGAACAGTGAAAAAGGCAAGTGGACCAGACGCCTAATACAGGACGTACGACTCTGGACGGAGAGGGGAGAGGGCCACGTGAATTTTTACTTAACCCAGCTCCTCTCAAGACACGGGTACTTCCAACACTACCTGCATCGGATGGGGAAGGTAACGACCCGACACGTTTTTCAGGTGCCCACGATGGACAACCGAGAAACAGAGACTGCAGACGACGACAGGGTACATGACACCAGACAACGTCGTGACACTCATGCTGAACAGCAAACAGACATGGGATGACATAACACGATACGTGAGATAAGTCCTACAGGGCAAAAAGGCTGACAACTGCCTTGAAGACTGACGCAACAAACGGAGAATAGACAAAGACAAACAAGACAGATACGATTGACGTAGGACCTAGACACGCCGGCCGGCCCGAAGTAATGTGCACATCAGTCCCGGGTCGGTTTGGTGAAGAGGGTGGATGTTACAGTTCCTTGCTCGGCAATTGATTCATCAACCGTTGATCAAGGAGCTGGGAGTCCGGATTCAGTTGACTGGACGTTGACGGATGCATCGAAAGCGATGGGTATCACCTATCTCGGTCCTGACTGACGATATCCCACTGGTCGGCTCACGGACGGATGACGGGCCCCGAGCTCAATGTCTGCTGTAAAAATAATAGTACATGCTAAACTATCACCAAAACGATGATGTAATAAAACATGGAATGCCTTATTCATGTATAATGATATAAAGTTCTGTGGCAGTAAATCTATTCCCCTCTACAAACAAGCCTAGATTTGATGCTGGAATAGATTTATTGGTGACTACAGTCGACTGCAATCAAGTATTCTTAGAATCGAACGTTATACTATGTTTGACTAATCCTAGTATTCTACAAAACTAGTCCGAGATTACATATTTACTGATAAATCATTTATCGGGGTTTATGCAGACCGAGCAATTTACTTATATGAATTGATGCAGTTCGTGATATATATTGATTTAATTATGATATATAGGTAAATTAGTTACTTTTATTAACATTCCAGCAATATTTTTATATATATCCAATGATATTAGATTTATTAAGCTTTTTAAAAAATCTTTTTGCATCGGGGTTTAAACAGCCCAAATAACTCATATATCTGGGTTTATGCAGCCCGAACAATTTAATTACGTGAATTAATACAGCTCGTCATATATATTGATTTTATTGTGCTTATTACCTTTTATTACCATTATGGCAATATTATATATATATATATCTATTAATATCATATTTATTACGCTTTTTTCAAAAACGTTTATGGAGCTCAAATAATAAGACGCTTCTCGAGGTCGAAGTTGTCCAGGATATAAATTGACTTTATAGTGATATAGAGATTCGTTAATTTATTACACTAGAGCTATTCAGCGGGTGCTGCGCACAGTAAATGCTACAAAATTTTATATTTAAAAAAATATGCAATTTTTTATTTAAAAATTTTAACTTATAGGGCATTTATAAGCTAATTGCTTAGCATATTTAATTTATTAGGCAGTAGTTTGGATTTTGTCATTCATCCAATACTTAAGGAGCAAAAAATTACAATGCAATTCGACCGTACATTATAAGTTAGATTAAAAACAAAATATGAAGGATACTCGGTAAATTGAATGTACCCTTTGTACTAATAAAATTCTATATTATATTAATCATGATCATTTTGAAATAAAAATTATTTGAATTTAAAAATTTAAAAATTAATCTTGACATGTACGCTGTAAAAAAAATTTAGTTAATTCACTATATAAAAAAAGTGATGACCGGATATTGTGAAGTCAAGATAAACGTTATGTGGTTGGCTTATGTAGTGCGCATGCGTCTAAGTCAGGAAGTCCATACGTCTTCTAGATTAGGGCGCGCAACGCGCGCTGTTCAAACTTTAATCAAACTCTAATATGATTAAATATTTAGTTGCAATATCACAAATAAACATTAATTTGAAGCAATTAAATATTCAGTTGATTCAAAAATTATTTAATTAAATACGAAGCTTTAATAAACTAAATATTCAGTAGTTTCAAATAATTATTTATTCGTAATATTATAACTAAATATTTAATCATATTCGTGTGGTCATAATGTGATAAGGCTGATAATATGAAAATTGTTAGTTACTATTTGATTGATACTATATGTGTAGAATACAATGTCTGTTTTTGAATATTGTAAGCGTCATTTACTTTTACAATTCACCGCATTAATCTAGTGCGTAAAGGTAAAAATACTCATTAATCGCAATTATTGAAATGATAGTTCATACATATAACTCTTTATAAACGTAATTTTTAAAAGTCGCATTTTGTCTTTTACGATTTCCAAGATATATTTTAAGCGTATCCCAAGATATGACTCTAGACATTGTTACATATAACTGTCCGTGATTAAAAACATCTTTTCATAAATCAGTAGCAATATTATGAAGTGTTTGCCCTTGTGACTTATTAATAGTCATAGCAAAAGCTAATTTAACTGAAAATTGTATTCTTTTAAAGGTAAAGGGATATACATTCTCACAATATAAAGTAATACGATTTAAAAATACAATGCCATTTCATTTATCTCCTGTTAAAATTATACATTCCAATAAGTGATTAGAAAAATCTATAATTCGTAGTCTTGTACCATTGCATAAACCTTCATTAATGCTTATATTCCTAATAAGCATAACGATACAATTTTCTCTCAAACGTAACTCGTATGGAGGTAAACTGGGTGGATTTAACGAATTTAAATATTCTAGTAAGAGTATTTCATTCAATTCACCATTATCGGTATTTTCAGTACTATCAATACCAGTATATACGCGTTCGCTAGCTCTGTCAAGCAGATTAGTGAATTGCTTATTAATATCGTCTACATCAATATTTCGTGTTGATAAAATTGCACATTTACCCATTTCTTCAATTTTTTTTTCTTCTATTATTTTACCAAATACACTGTGAAATAAGTTACTGCTCGGTTCAAGTATACAGTGCTCAGGAAGAATCAAGTTATCTTTTTGATCGTTTAAAGTTCCGTTACCAACATCCAATAAAAATTTTGCAAAATCAATTTCATTTGGTAAAACTCTCATGTTTGTAGTAAGCGTATACATTACAAAGTATTTCCACAACTCACTATATTTAATAGAAAGATTTAACGTTTCACTACGAGTTCCTCTAATTTTAATAGGAAGAAATTGTCGAAAATTTCCGCCTAAAATAATAATTTTACCGCCAAACAATAGATCATTATTCATGATATGTTGCAGTGTTCTATTCATAATTTCTAAAGCATGTCTTGGAGCCATTGGTGCTTTGTCCCAAATAAATACTTTTGTTTCATTTAAAAATTGACCCTCTTTAGATTGTATTTTAATATTTGATGATGAATCATAAAACATGGGCACTGGCAAACCAAATGTTTTGTGTACTATCTTACCATTTGGAAGTAACGTAGCTGCGATGCCAGTAAATGCCATTGAACATACTTGTATATTTTTCCATGATATTAAATTATAAATAGTAGTAAAAATAAATGTTTTACCAGATCCTCCTGGCCCATCGATATATATACAATTATTCCCATTATAATTATCAGCATTAACTGCACCGAGAACAATATCTACTATTTCTTTTTGTCGATCAATTAATTTCACATATTGTTGCTGACCAAGTTCTTCCATTTCTGTTAACAGTGTGTTATTCATTTCAGCTGAAATTCGGCCTTCATTATTCAATAAACTATTGATATGAGCGTAAACCATTTGGTAACTTATAATAGCTTCATTTGTACATGCAAAATCTTCAGACATTGCATCTTCGAATTTATTCCATAGTTCTTCGGGGTGGATAGGTTGACAGTGTATCAAAATGCAAACAAATAATCGACGAAGTCGTAGAGGCATCATCCATTTTGTTTCCTCTTCCATTGCTTTAGACCATTCTTCATCATCTTCTATAAATCTATAAGACCTAATGCTAAACAACATGCTGAAAATGAAGGTTGTATTTCACCATTAACTGTCTTTAAAGAATTGAAACTCGTAGCCCGTTTTAAATGTAATAATAACAATCTTAGATGAAACAGTTCTAGTTCAGTTGGACTGACTGAGTACATACGACCAATACAATTAAAGTGCTTTTGTCGAGTTTCCCATTTTGAAATTACTTCTACGTTGAGTTTTTGCTTTTTGAAGGTATAATAGCATGGTATGTCCTTGTAAAAATATTGCCTTACAGTTTCATCTTCTAAATTTAATTTAAAATAAGCAAGTAACAAGCTGCTTGATTGATTTAAATTACCTGTGATATCATTTATGTTATTAGAATTTATAACACATTGTTCATTAGGCAAATGTACTGGTAATCGTATAATACTGTGACTTTTATCTTGAAGTATTTTACTTAATATGCGATAACAAGCTTCTACAGGACCGACATATCGAGTCTCTATAAACTCATGAATTTCATCATGATTAATAGTCCTTTCATTATCAACTTCTTCGATTGTTACCGTTGCTGCATCATGTCCTTTATACACATATTTGTACAGATATTTCACAGATAGAATACTTGATACTACTTCTGTATTTATGTAACAGTTAAATATTTCTAACAAAGTAGGGCAATATGGTACGACCCATCTGTTATCTACTCTGTTACCATTAGGCTGCTCATAAATAATACCATTATTTTTTCTACAGTACTCAGAATAACCGTTTTCATCCTTTTTCGTTTCATTTTGAAATTCCTTAGGAAATTTTTTGGAACATTTACCGTCTACTATACACCAATCAGCACACGGTCCGTGTATCATATTCCTCATAACGATTTCATATAATCGAGGATTATCTGTTGCATTAAGAATTTCAGCTGATATAAACTTACCTACAATATCAGAAGTAGTTATTTTATAACCGTATTGCTAATGTGACTAATAAATGTTAATGTGGCAAACCTCTTTTTTGAGATTCGATAACATAAACATATGCTGCTACCTCTCCAAAAAA
This sequence comes from Megastigmus dorsalis, assembly GCA_900490025.1. Taxonomy (NCBI): domain Eukaryota; kingdom Metazoa; phylum Arthropoda; class Insecta; order Hymenoptera; family Megastigmidae; genus Megastigmus; species Megastigmus dorsalis. The sequence goes on along the minus strand of UELU01138458.1, from coordinate 2,002 downwards.
ATTTTGTTTTACAATAAGATCAAGTAAGAAATCTTTTTTTAAATGAAATGTAAGAGCTGCAATGTCAGGTCTATCAGAAGGTTGTTGATGAGGTAAAAGATTTTCTTCGATCTCAAGCCATTTAGGATTATAAATCATAGTTAGAAAAATGTCTGGTTATCCTTTATCATTAACAATGGCCATTGCATCTTGGTAATATTGTTGCATATGGCGAAGTGAACCGATGAAACTCGATGGGAGAATTACAGTTTTTCCGACTTGTCCATTAATATCATTAGCAGAATTTTGCATATAATAGAGCAACCCTTTATATGTATCTGCTCTTATTGTTAGTTCTTTTTGATGATCTTTACAATATTGAATTCTGTCTTTTTCAATTTTTGCATAAGAATCAACAATCCACTGTTGAACCAACTTGCGTTCCAAAAGGTAAGGGTTAAACTCGTTATCTCTAATAGCTATTTTGTATTTAGTATACGCCATACGAGTAACACGTCGACTGTTATCGTTATTTGTATCGTTATTCACACGTTTTAAATTTCGATGCCATCCTTGAGTTTCATAAGGATAAAATAACGGATAAATCCATGGTTCTACATTAGGGTCCATCGTACTAACATATTGTAAAGTTTTAGTGTTTTTGTTTCGAATAGTCACGTAAGACTCAGGAATTTCGCCATCAGCTGTCGTCGAAAAAATTGCAGCTCCTTCATTTGTCCGCTGAAAATTATACCTTCTTCTATCCATACCTGGTTTCAATGTAAATAATAATTGCAATTCAGGAAGGGCATCATTATTACCATTCATTAATAATTGTTGATTTTTTATTTCTTGATTCATCATTTCTTAGGTATGGGCGAATATGTTATGTTCTCTTATTACTCTGTCTAATATTTCCATTGTGTAGTGATCGAGCCGCGAATTGTGGCTTATTCTAAGATCAACAGCTTCTTGAGGGTTAATTATGAAAAGTTATCCATAAGAAGGATTTTCAGCTACCGATGGATATAAATCGGTATTTATTAAATAATGTACTTGTCCTTGTATTTTTGTAATAGCCGAGTAAAAATTTCTGTCTTATTTTTCTTCAAATTATTTCTTTTTGCCATCGTTGTATTTTTCTTACATGCTTAAAGCATTAGAAACGACGTTTGGTTTTCCACGATGTCTGGTTTATCTCACCCAGGCCCGGTCGTAAAAGCGTACATGGACCCGGAAAAACTCGAGACGGGCGATAAAACTGCTTACGCTTTTTATAACCGGCGCGCCTGGACTACGCCGGGGAAAACCAACGCGGCGGGTTAAACGAAATAGCAAACAGATGGACCCTCCTACTTTCAATTTCCAGTACACTCACTTCCAAAAGTTTTACCTAAAGATTTCACTTTCTACAAGTATACTTATTAGATTTTGTAACATTTAAACATAAACGTCCGAATTCCCAGATCTAGGTATATGAAACAACAATCCCCTTTTAGATACATAAGACAATGTTTTCCTTTATACATAAATAGCAATATCTTTATTACGTGTTATATTAATTATCATTATAGATATTATCATTATATACCAACAACGACGAACTTTTTTTCCGCTCTAATATATATATATATATCACAAGTTTTAGAAAGACTTAATAGATAAATTATATAAATGATAAAAGTTAAAAAAACCCATAAAGAAAAAAGAATGTTAACAAAAAATGCAACAAAATCCTAAACATGATTATTTTCTTTTGCAAACACCATTTTCGAATTAAAGATTCCCCCTTTTCTTTTGATCATTAACACGTTTTATTTTCAGCATTAAGAAAGATTTTCTTTGGCACTCTCCATATATATAAATAAATATATAAATTCATATCTTACTTGTTTCTAACGTTACGAACAAATCTATGCAAGTATATAACATACATTTTCTTTTTCTTTCATATTTAAAAAGAAAAAAAAGATTATAATAAAGAAAAGAAAATCTTTGAGTTTATTACAATATATATATATAT
>UELU01138457.1:0-49131 GCA_900490025.1 Megastigmus dorsalis | reverse complement strand
GGGGGGGGGGGGGGGGGGGGGTAAAAAGGAGGACAACGCAGAGAATGTTCAAGTGCTACCTTGCACAATTTGCCCCCTTTGCGTCTCTCGCTAATTGCGGGCGGGGTCAGATAATGAATGGCTCGCGGGCCAATTGTTTGCTCGATGCTTCGGGGAAAAACGCGGCTGTTTGTTTTTATGGGGGCGAAGATTTGGTTTTTTCGTGACGAATAAAAGCTGAAAAATCGAACGCGACCTGGCCGTGCAGGCGTTTCGATCGTTCCGACCACCCGATGGGTTTGTTTTATGCTTTAGCGCAGCCATAAATTGGAAAACAAATGGATAGACACGCACACGCGTCAATAAACAGTTGTATTTTATTAATATTCTTTATAGTATTGTGTAAAAATTTCACTCCAAAATATTTTCGAATCAGCGCGCTCATCGGACCGTATATAGGAAGCGGACATAAACGAGCGCTCGCGGGGACAGCTGTATAAAACAAAGCGACGTACCACTGAAACAAGAGGTGCATTACCTTGCACTCGACGGCGGGGGCGCATTTTCCGTTCTTTCCGCATCAGCGGCTGCAGTGTTTATAATTGTCGCGCGCCAGCATACGGCCTGTATCTGGGTCGCGATTTTATCTATCGAATTAGGTCAGAATCGCTGCGGAATCAGCAGACGGAGAACCTTTTTTTTTGTTCTCCGCCCCGCCCGTATATATATAGCGAACGAAGATCCACATACGTTTTGACGTGTTCCTATACGAATTGATTCGCGTCTTTTATCCGTTGGCATTTTCATAGATAATAATTTAAAGCCGGGAGTATACGTGTTTATCGTTTCCGTTCCGTAAAGTTGGAATCCCGCGCGCGTGGCGCAATAAAACACAACGCCGCCGTTAGTAGCGGAGCGAAGAAAAAAAACACACACACATTGCTCCACCGTAACGCCTCGCTACGGCGTCGTAATTCAGAAAGACATATACGAAAATTATTATTTTTTTTACCGCTTTTATATCCTACGGTGCGGTAAGAAAAATTGTTGGGCTATCCTTTATGTGCGCGTGTGTCTACGTACATGCATACGGGGGTTAAGTAGCTTTGGATTACTTTGCTACGTCGCATGCGGTTATACTGGGGAAGATGAAAAAAAAAAAAGGTCTTGCACCGAATAAAATAATGCGTTCTTTTCGAGATAATAAGAGATGAAAAAGAAATTGCCATTCCGCAAATAAATTCCAATTATCTTTTGTTCCGATTAAAGTTTGGAATTTTTCCCTTCTTCTAAATTTCTATCCGGCGCACAGTTCCCAAAAAACGCGTACAACAAAAAACGCCCTTTAGAAAAGGAACCGAACAATAAAGTCCGGACTTTAAAGGGTTAGCGCGTGCCTCGGTATTTAGATGACCGTATATCGACAAGCTCACCAGTGTAAAGTTCAGAAGCCCACCCCCCTCCCGAAAAAAAAAAGAAGAAATGTGGGTCGCCTTGGTGGTAGCGGAACACGTCCACTCACAGATAGAGAGAGAGAAGCGAGCTGCTGCGACGCACGTAGCCGCGAGCATTAGCGTTGGCATACACGTATCCTCGCGATTCCGGTCGGGCTTTTGCACCGACCAAAACTCTGTGTCTGCGTGGGTGTGTGTGTGTGTGCCACCCCCTCGCCACCTAACCTTGCCCAGGAATCTCCCTCTCTCTCTCGCTCTCTTCGGGTCTAGCAGCATAGAGAGAGAGAGAGAGAGAGAGGCAGCGAGAATTGAATTACGTGTCCCCGTAGCGAAATGAACTCTTGTTAGTTTCCGAGTTTCGGCCAATCCTCCTTTGCTCTCTGACAATCGGAATACAAATAACGCGCATTATCCGCTCTCAGCGCGCGCGGCCGCGCTGTTTGTCAGCCTTTAGAGGTGTTGGCCCAGTCTATCTCGATCACTCTCTCTCTCTCTCACTCACTCCCCCGTACGCCCCAAGGAATCAAACTTTACATAACACCGGGCGCGTTCTGTGTGAGTATATGTATACACGCGTGTACCTATCGAGTTATATCCGTTAGTTTGTTCCGAGCTGTCGAATCGCCCTCCCCCCCTCTCTCTCTCTCTCTCTCTCTCTCATCGCAATCAATTAGCCCACCCCTATACACCACCCAAACGTCTGACGCGTCTTTGCATACCAGGAATGTGCAGCCACGATCACCGACACTACCGTCACGTGATACGTCTGTTCAGGACGCGTTAGGGAGGCTTTTTCGACTGGTTTCGCGAGTTTCTATCTCGTTGTTCTCGTCGATGGGAACTTGTCTAATTGCACGGGAATTTCGTTAATTGTGGTCGGTCCGAGAGAGTTGATGAGTGTACGTCAATACCGTTGGCGAAATCCGTAAAGAGCTACTGCTGACACCAAATTCTCATAGTTACAAGTCCATTCGCCTGCTCGCGAACAATGAAATCATCGCAAAACACAATGCTCTAACGGGTCGCCGATCTTTCGTATTGCAGAATGCCTAACGACAACACGGCGGTGTGCGGCTGCGGTGTGGTGCTGGATCTGCCCAAGACGCGCAACGACACGAACATCCAGGGCCGCTACTCCTTCACTCCCGAGAGGTATACGCATCTCTCGAAATCGAATAATCCCAAGCTCGAGGGTAGACCAACCACCATTAGGATACCCGTGGAGCTGTTGGAGGAGTTCAAACGTAGCCGGGGACCGAACAGCCGAGCCTCGGACACCGGGAGCACAAGCTCCGTCGCCGAGCAGTCCAGTCGGTCCAGCAGCAAGAGCAACAAGAAGGACAAGCGCATCAACTCCTCGAGGAGGACTCGTAGTGCCGAGAGGGCAGAGTCTCATTACACGTATATCGGTGAGTTTGAATATTTTTCTTTCTTCAGCTTACGCCTGACAGTTCTCCGATCACTTATACGTCCAAGTAATGTGTTTGGTTACGTTCCTACGTATAGAGGCGACAATGACAAAATGTAAGAAACTCCCCTTCTGCGGGAAACAAATGAACCGAAGTAGGGTCTCGGCGAGGCGAATGAAACGTTTACCCATTTTTTCCAAGTAGATCTTTAATTTAAAAGAAAATGGCAATTGGTATAGCGGGGAAGGAAATTCGGTATGGTTTCTCAGTAATTAAATTACGTAGAAACAAATATATATGTATATATAATTGGATGTGGTAAAATAATAGTAATCTGAAACGAAACCCCATTAACAACTTTTTATCGTCAAATAAAAAAAGATATTGTTAAATAAATCAAATAAAATAGATTTTAGAATTAAATTTTAATTGTCGAATAAGGGAATAATATAAATTAAGTTTTTATTTAATTTAACTTCCATCAAACTCGAAAGATATTCAATACATACTTGTACATCCCTAGATTTTTAAGTACGTAAATAGTTTATAATGTAACTAAATATCCAGCTGTATAGCAAAGGAAAACTTATATGCACGCTTCCATATCTGAATCGTCTCGATCGTTAGAAACGTTAGAAGTATGTTGAATCGATTAATGTAACCCAATTCCCGCGGTCAAGTCTCGCAGGAAATCTTGTAAAATGACTACTTATAAAAAATTTCCGCATCAGTGCAGGAGAAACATTGGTGCTCCAAGTTACATCATTTCTTACGTAATGTTCCGCATTGTAAAACTTCGTTTGGTTAGAAGTAAAACGCACCTTGATATTGTCGCGATATAATAATGAAGCAAAGGTGTTTCATTTCAGTCGAGTTATCTAAGCGTGAATTTGAGGAGCTGAATAGATATGCGTACAAAGTCTATTTTTGATGATAAATTTTGAATCCTACTTTTGATAAAAGCATAATAAAGACATTGATCAAAGAGGTTATTCATCGCGAAAAATCCTTGTTTCTCCATCAGACTCGGGCTCGAGTATCGTAGGTCTGGGCATAAGAGAAAACGCGATCGCGGAGGACCTGTACTGCACCATCGACGACGATCCTCAGCCTCAGCAGCAGCAGCCACAACAGCAGCAGCAGAACGGCTCGACTACAACAACATCCTCCAACGGTGGCGCGAATTCCAACCACCAACAGCAGCAGCAGCAGAACGGCTCCTCGACGCAGAACAATCGACCGCAGCAGCCCGTCTACGCCGTGCCCTCGATGACCTCGCCACCGCCCACCTACGACGTCGCCATCGCCAAGTCCTGGCAGGTGAGAGACAGGACTTTTCTCTTCTCCCTCCCTCCCATTCCCTACCTCCCTCCCCGCTCGCACGAGCATAAATCAATTAATGGCCCAGGTGATTGGTTGCGGCCACTGAGAGTTGGCTCCGGTATCTGCGGTGAGCCCATTCGTCACTTAACGTAACTTTGGCAGTCCGCTATGGGCGCCTCGTGCGCAAGATATCGGGACGAGCTTCGCTTGACCCTATTATTAGCAAAGTTCCCCACCGACGGATGAAACTTTTTTCTTTTTGTCGATTTATTCCTCGCGACCGATGTAGATGATTAATTGAGATGCATGTGTGACGTTTAGCTTATGACCTTACCGAAATTGGTATATATAAGCGATCAAAAGTACGCTGGACAAAAGAAAATGGAAAATCAGCAACTTATATAAAGCAAAAAGTTTCAAACTAGGAGAAACTGATTGTGTTATAAGAACACATAAGTAGCATGAATAACAGGGTTAACTTTATGCGCATTACGACTTATCGATTTTAAAATTGAAAATTTCCCTCGCTACTTGTTGAGTTAGAATTACAGAAGCCTTATATATCGTTCTAATTGGAAAATGTAGAACTTCTGGATCTTTGCGATGGCAGAAAAGTAATCTTACCTTTCTGCAATTCATGAGATTCTTTGTTGAAGGATTCAGAAAGAATTTGAAGCTGCCAGCCAAAGTTAGTCCGTGAAGCATAAAGTTTTTAGAGACTTTGTAGCAGAAAGATGCGAAGATAATCTGTATAAACAAATAATTAATAAAGCGTTTTTAACTTAGTAATTAAAAAATACAATGATATTTAGGTCACTGAAAGTCTCTTAATTAAAAATTATACTGTCTTTTGTATTTTAATTATGACCAGAATTTTAATTGATACGCAATATTTTTTATTTTTTTTCATAAGTGTTTTTACTAATTAATTATGTCTTTCTCGTTTTTACATTCTGTAAATACTCAATTTATTATATATTCTCGTTAGGTAATTTGTTTTAGTAAGAGATCATATAATTAAAAAATTATTTTGAATAAGCTGGCAGAATCTCTTTAATACATTTTAAAGTTAAAAATATTATTTTAATTAATATTCATTTTTTTTTATATAGTAAAACCAGTAAACCTCTGTTTGTGATGCAAGAATATTTTATTTTGATTAACGAGCTACATTTATGTCACATTGAAAATTGCAATAAAACGACACTCGTTTTACACGTGTAAAAAAGATGTAAATAAATTTTTGACAGCTATATTTTTGTAATAAATTCAGCATTGTAGCAGAATGGCGCGTCACTCTATCCAAATAATTTGAATTTTTATAATTATGACAAACATGTAATGTTATTGTCGATTGCGTAAAACAACAACCTTTTACTCGCTAAATTGTCGGTTCAAGTCAACTTGAATATAAAAATGTTTTATTGGAAAATATTTATTTCGATACTTTCGGGCAGCTACAACGAAAATCCACTGTCCGAAAACTGTAGGGGAGAGTAGGGAGTTGTGGGCCACGCTTTGTTTTCAAGGCATAACTACTCTGAACATCGATAAATTGTCAACGTATGAACTGGTATTTGTAGTAAACTTCTAAATACATCAACTAAATATCAGAATTAATAAAATACGTTAATGCGCGAGAAATATTTAGGATGGCGTAAATCTTATATAAATCGATATTTGTGATTTTGGTGAGGACTTGTGGGCCATGACAAAAAATAAAAGAAAATGGCATATTCCAGTAATTTATATTTATTAAAGTTGTAGTAAATAAAAATTAATGATTTTAAAAAGATGAAAAAAAATTAATCTGATTCACAATGTAAATGTAAAATCTGGTCCTCATGTTGGCACATTTCAAGTGCACAGCACGATCGCACATGTTGCAGTGAACTGAGTTGTTCCGATGATATCTAACACAATTGACATTCTAAATTCCCTCTAACCTCACTTTTCAGTACAAGAGAAAAGAAGTTTCTCTTAAAAAATTGAAATACGCATTAAAAACATTTGGCCCCCGACTCCCCAGTACACTGAGAGACTATCGGAGTAGCTGCTACTCTTTAAGTATCGCTGGCTCTCTGAAACGCTGGGGTATGCGCTACTCTTGTCATCGGAGTAGCCCAAGCGCTGAATCGGTGCCCAGCAGTGCCGCCTAGTCGGCACAACAGCTATACCATAAATCGGAGTATTCGGAGTAGCTATTACGTATTAAAATCCGCGCGCCAATTTCACATTTAGTAAAATAATTATTTTACAACCATTGAACATTTTTCAATACCATATGTACACTAATAATTTATAATAATGTTATATAATTCTTAAACAATTATTAAACGTTGCATTAACTAAAAATATTAGAGTAGAAAACTCACTCATAGAAGCAGTTTGAGTAATAAAGAAGTACAAAGATGTCACTGAAATTGTTACTCTAAGTTAGAGTGAAATTTTAGTGATTAATTGATAAACAGTTTTGTGTCTTGCACTTTAAAAATATCTTTCAATTAAGGCGGTTTTATATGTGATTTGATCGCTCTATCTTCAACCAATCCCGAAATAAATGCGAAAAACGCTCTCTAACCACAAATAATGCGATTCTTAAGAGTATGTACTCACAAGTATCGAAAGGTCCATTCGATAAATTAAATCTTTTTTGCTAAGTTAATTTGCGTAATATAAACGAAACAGGAATTCTAACCTCGAAAAATACAATTTTATGAAGTATGTACACCGTTAGGTAACAAAAAGTCATTTTCCTTTGATAAGCTCAAAATTTCTTTTTTCTACTCTAGCTTCAACCGATCCCGATATAAATGCGAAAAACAATTTCTAACCTGAAAAAATGCAATACTTAAGAAGTTTACTAATAAATATTGAAAACTTCATTCCTCCTAGGAAAGCCAACAATAATTTAGCAATCACAAATCATCAGATTCACGAAGGAGACATCGTTTAATTACACGAAAAACTGACGTTATTTATTAAGATTGCACTTTTCAATGGGTGTATTATAAATTTTATTTTTTATATTCTTTCTCTTTATTTTGTAATAGATTTATTGTTTCTTAATAAATATATCAACAGTTTATTGTCAAGAGTAAATAGAGCAGATTATTTTTCGATCAGTCGGAGCAGCAGCAGCGCGCGTCATATGAGTAGGTACAGTTCTCTTTCTGAGCACCGACTACGCTGAAAGTACGGCGTTTTCGTCGCTCCTGTTACGGAGTATCAGCCACGCCGAAAGTCTCTCAGTGTAATGGTGGACTACAACTCCCCAGAGCCGACATTTACGAAATGACCGAATCGCCATACACACAATGAATGTTTTACCAAAATTGTTTGATTGAATTTAAAGCCAATTGCTCAAGGAATATTTTGCACTAACTTACCTTTGAAATCTGCTGCACAACGGGACTTTGAATATCAACCACTTGAGTTGTACACAAACTTTTATTTTGATTTCTTTAATCAACAATGTAAAAATACTAACTATGCGTGTTGAGCGACTATGAGTCAAGTTCACAAACCTACCATCCGCAACATGGCGGAGATTGAGGTGGTCCACGACTACATACGGCCCACAACTCCCCACCGTCCCCTGCTTTACTTTCAAAATAAAAAGTATTGAGATGTTCAACATAGACTAAATAAAATAAGAAAATGTACAAATCACATTCATCCTTTTTGAAATTCATTAGAACTAAAGAATATAATTTCTATTTTGGAAAATAATAAATGACTCTTGCTCGACTCAAAGGTAAAGTCGCAAAAAAAAATTATAATGGCCCCACCATGTGCCCCTCGACGTAATATTTCTCCGATATAATCCACAATGTGATAAATTGGACAAAAAGAAAGAGGGAGAGAGATAGGGGGTGAGAGAACTATTTTCCGATATTTTTTTCGCGCGCAAAAGATAAATCTGGCGGGCTTTTTTAACGCCTACGACGAGAGAGGCAGAGATGAAGAATAAATGGTCTTGCATTAAGGTGGTCCCTGCATCATCGCTGGTTAAAGAAATAAATCTCATCTCAAAGTTTCTGCGTTACGCATTTGCCGCGCGTATGCTTTCCCGTTAATACCTATATATATATATATATATATATTTTTATCGAGGCTTTTGTACAAAAAGTGTAATAAAACTGTATTTCACGTTCTAATAACGAGAAATAAATAAATATCGTATTTGATCTTGCGATTTTATTATTTTTTTATATGAATCATTTTTATCAAAAGCTTGTACAAGCTATATAAATATGTAGGTCCATTCATCCAACATTTTAAATTGATTTTCATTTCAACTCGATACAAATACAGTTTAAGTGGGAAGCAACTATGATTTCCATTGAAAAAAAAGAACCGTTTTAATAACCCAGCGGTACTCTTTTGATGGACAGATAAAAGGACATCGCTACGTCCAATCCAAAGAATCACAGTCGAAGCTCGCGAAGCGAACTACATACAAAAACATCGGTATCTACAGCAGTCGGTCGTAACGGTATGGCGAAGGGAATAACGATCTGCTCTCTCTCTCTTACTGCCAAGTCCGCGCGCATTTTCCGGTCTATCCGTCGTGTATATAAAGCATCGTTAACGAGCCCCTAAAACCCAGAGCGTAGCCCCGCCACACAGACACAGACACATACACACATGCGCATCTTTCGACCTACAACAATTCGACTTGGGCACCAAAAGCGCTCTCTCTCTCTCTCTTTCTCTCTCTCTCTCTCTGTCTCTCTTTCTCTGACTCACTCTATGTGTGCATATAGCCAGGCTCTCGAGTTTGAGCTTTCAAACGTGCATGTATACGTGTGTACGTGTGTATACGTATATATTTAGGAGGGGGGAGGGTAGGATGGGCGACAGCGCACTTTGCGCACAGTTTGGCGGCGCCGACTGGAACATAAATTCCCCGGAGCTCCGACGCCCATCCTAATTCGCGTTCGACTCGTGTTATCCCTCTCTCTGTCTCTCTCTCGCTCTCTCGCTCTTTACTACTTCACCTCCTTCGCTCGAGAGGGAGAGCGAGTAAGAGGGAGTCCCGTCGGGGAAACTTCTCCGGCTTATACGTGCCTGTATGTTTCTCTACACGAAGCATTACGCGTGCGCGCCAACGTCCCGAAATTACTGGGGGATTTTGAGGGGCTTGTTTTTGAATTGCTATGGGAGACAGTGTGTGGTCAGTGATTTTAGGACGAAAACTAAAATTTATGGGATTGTAAAGGTTGACCTGACCTTAGTCTAGTCACGAAAATTAATCGACTACTTTTGTTATTATATGAAAGTGAATTTATCGATCACCACGAGCCAAAGGCGTTCTCAGAGGATATTCCTCTCTTTTCTTTTCTATGCAAGAAGATCCGTATTTAGATACAGACAAACAACCAACACGAAAGAAATATAGAGAAATATAGAGTACTTTTGGTATTCTTTTCTTTTTGACAAACACGCAGGTGTAATGCTTCTTAGAATTGAAAATAATGTTTGTTCAAAAATTTTTATTTGAACAATTTTGATTCTTAACATAACATTATTATAGAAATTTTTATTTTATATCATTTTAATTTTGGTAAGCTTCGTTTCTAAAATTTTCTAAGAAACAATGATAAAAATATAAGAAAATCCATCCACTTTAAAAAGGATATAGATAATAGTTCATCATCCTGACTCTTGCTTAATTATAAAAAAAAATCCCATTAGAAAACAACGTGACCGAAATTTCAGTAATGCATACCCTCGAATAAATTAAAGCTGCGAAACCAAAAAGCTCCCTAAATCACCGCGTAATGGTCCACATAGCGACGCTTGCATATGCATATATAGAGCATTAGCTCGGAGTGAGCGCTTTCGAGCCGCGGCGTACACAACAGCCACTCGTATTCGCGGTAAGATATAAGCAAGAGAGAGAGAGAGAGGAGGGTAAAGGAAGACGGGGAGGTGGAGAGGGTATATAGAGTACAAGGCAAGACGTCTTTTTGACGACAGAAATATGGAGCCGGATGAGTTATGCGTGCATCTTACTTCCTTCCGTTTCCCTCTCGTTCTCTCCCTATCTCTATCTCTGTATGAGGGCGAGCTCGGAAAAATGGACTGCCTTGGGCGAATTGCTGCGGGAGGGGGCTGGAGGGGCGTCGACGCTTTTTTATTATAATTTATAGGGTGCGTCTTGGAGGCGAGCTCTTGTTTCGATTTAACGTCGCGCAGTTAGTTAAGGGATCTACCCTAATTACTCATATCTAGAAGTATCATACTGAAATTTTATAAAGATCGTAGCAGTGTAACTGTACTTTTGTGCGACCTTTACTTTGCTACCTGTGCGCATTAATCCGCTCCGCTCGGTCAGGTACCGCGTGCTCTTTTGTTTACCGAAGCAGCTTCTATCTATCGTCCCTATTTAAGTAGATGTATTTATGATCCCTTATTCTTCGAATGGAATCTTTCTGCTTGGCAGTTTTGGAGCAACTGTACCTTACCTATACCGCTCTTTAACATCAGTATAGTTAGAAGCTCCGAAAACTCAAGATTTAACAATAAAATTAATGAAAGAACTCTCAACCGAGATCTGGGCGGGATATTATCATAAAATCTCAACTGGATAGCAACCCCCAGCATTCGTACTGTTCCGACTCTTGGTGCAAATACAAGAAAGCTGTGAGCGATAAGACTGCTCTTACTAAAGATGTTCAAGAAATTCTAAAACCAATCTACGAAGATTTGACAAAGCAAGAATTACTTGAAAGATGCCTTGGTGGAACAACAATGAGTCTTTCAACAACTGCGTTTGGGCAATGGCTCCTAAACAGCTGCTTGTATCTTCAACGAAGGTTTTCAGACGGTTTTGAAAATCATATCAGTAATGGGAGTCAAAATCGGCCCGAGCCGTGCACTTTGCTGCTCAACGTGACCGAGAACGCATATAACGTGTAGCAAACCGCCGCAGCACTGATACCTCTAAAGAAGCTAGGACGCAACGCAGAAACGCTATTTTGGATGAAAATGAACTTTACGAAGAAGAGGAAGGCATAATGTATGGTGCAGGTATCGCTGATTAAGAACAGGTAAAATTTTTTCACAATTTTTCCTTGAAAAAAACTTTAAACGCGTTTTTCTCAAAACAACGTTTTCCGATGCCTTGTTGACAAAATCTCCGAAACTACTGAACCGATCCTTATGGAATTTTTACCACATATTCTTTACTACTATAGCTATAGCGCATATCGAGGGTTTTTTTAAATTTTCATTTTAACTCTTTATTTTTGACCAAAAACCGTAAAAAAAACGTGTTTTTTTTCGAAAAATGTCCGCCATTTTGTCAATTTTTCAACAAACAAAATCGTACGATATGCACTATAGCTATCAACATACTGAATCTAACGCCATTCGATTTTTTTGTTTCAGACCAACCATTTCTGAGATTTCATCAACAGCGCGGACACACCTTTTTCTAGGACTTTTTTTGAAGTATCATTTTTATGTATAAAAACTTACTAAAATGTACAAAAAAAAATTTTTTAATCTATTTCGATAGGGTATTAATACATTGTAATAACTTATATATCAATATTTATAATATAAAACTGTTAATAAAATTCTGAAAACTGTCTTTTTTTGGTATGTCTAATTAGGGTAGACCCCTTAATGCAGCTCCACTCTTCTTTTTGCCTTGTTTTTCTAGTCCTCTCGTTGTGGCTTACGCGAACTGCTTTATCTGATTTTCGTGGAGGTTGGATGTGTTTAAGGACTGTCTGGAGCTGTTTTTCTTTTTTTTTCGGGCCGAGTTACTTTGCTCTTGAATTGGTGATTGGAGTTACTATTTTCGATAGATTAGTCAAGGAAATTTTAAATAAATAAGATTTAAATATAGAAGAAACTTTTCTCAGCCAACTGTACTTCGAATCACAAAAGATCGGATAATAAAGGATATTGCGCATATAAAGCCCGAGTATAAGACCAAAGTCTGTCCTTATTTCAGCACGCGAGTTCCCACTCCCTCTAACGACTCTTGGCTAAAGGTTCAAGGCCAATACAAGAGAGGTTCACAAGCCCCGTTGCCGTTGGTCTCCTCTCACTTTTTTCTCCCACGTGCGGCTCGCTCTCACCCTCTCACACGAGATTAGGCTTTCGGAGTCAATGAGCCATATCGTTCGTCCACGTGAGTGCGATTCCCTTCTCTCTCTCTCTCCCTCTCGTCATTTTCCAATCTTGGCCAGACGCTTTATGAACTTGTTTGGTCGTGTACCCCGCGGACTTTTTTATATCGTCGGTCGGCACTGCAAAAAAAAACGGATGCTCCACGACCAATTGCCGAAAACGTTTACGAGGTCGGTACATCACCCGTTTTGTGACTGGACTGTTGTTGTATTTGTTAGGGGCTACTGTCGTTATGCGAAATAGCGTTTTCAGATTACAGCAGTAGAAGTTATTGGGTTGTCCTTAAATGTTTCTTCTTAATATTAAGTTCAGATATAACATGCAGAAATAGATTTAAGTCGATTTATTTTTAATAATTCAACTTTACCTAAATTTTTCAATTACACGTATAGATCTGAAAAAGTTTTCTGGCATCTCGGGTGTCAAGATGCAATCAGTCACGCAGCCACCCACGATTCGACCCTCTTCTGTTTATTTATTAATGATATATCGCTCGCCTATTGCTCGCATTCCCCTTATCACCTGACATTGGTAAGATAATCTTGACGAAGGGATACTCAAACAGACTATTTTAGCTGCGACAGCTACTGAGATTGAACTACGTAACCAATATCGACTATGGGTCGATTTTCACCTAATTCCTAACCAATAATTAACAACTAATCGGTTACGATTTTCCATTATTTCAAATAAGAGGGATCTGAATCGATAATGAATGTATCAATAAATTGGCCACCTGAATCACTGCTCTTTTCTATCACAGAATATATATAATAAAGCTTAAAGTATTTGTTTTAGCAATATAAACGGATATTTAATACGCGTTTTATAGTCTGTAAAATGAACTCCGAACAATTTGATCAGCCACCGCATAATTAACAACGAAAATTAGTATTAACTCGATAATTTCAGTTTCTGGTCGGGGGAATTTCGTATAACTTTTTACGACCACACGTGCGCATCATATTGACAGAGCTTCTTTCCACTTTTAGTCCATCAATATCTACTCGACGAAAAAAAAGTGTGGAAATCTGCATCGCAGTACGATCGTAATTAATTCACTAATTATGCATTTAAAGCCTCGTTTTTCATTACTGCGCCAAATAGTTTTCGTCATTTTATTTTGCACAGTCATTTAAAATGCAACTTTCTCGTCATTTCACGTGCGCATCTTTTTCCCTCATTACTTTTGTTTCATATAATGACTTCACGTTCATTAATTTTCGCTTCTATTTAGCGAACTCTCCGCTCTAACCTTTTATAGCGCGATGCATTGAGTCCACTATATCCTTTAAATGCTATAAAATAACATAAATTATACACTTCTGCATTATATAATAAATAATATGAAATTGGTTCAATACAGTATATACAGTAACTGAATTTATTATTCATAGGAAATTAAACACGTAAAGTTATATCATTGTAGGTAGTTTAAACTATTTCGAGTTAAGATAGCAAATGCTTATCCCAATTTTGAACTTTGTTTAATTTAAAATAACTGTCTAGATAATATTTTTGGAAATCTACCTAGATAATTGTATGCAAATTGAGTACTTATTATACATGTATATTATTAAAATTATTTTTAAAAAAAGAGAAAAACTATTTAAGTTAAGAAAAGAATCTTGACGCGGCTGAATTAATTAGAATTTCATAATTCTTACATGTTTATGCATTTCCCAACTCTCTGAAGTTGAACAAGAATAAAATTTTTTCATTCCGATCAATACATATTCACCGAATTGATTTTCTACCAATTCAACTTCGGCGAGAGAATATTTTACATATTAAATTATACCCAACTTTCTAATATAATCGAGGAAATTAAAGAATCATGTATATTTAGCGCTTAAATATAATATTAATTATATGTAACAAATGTAATATTATGCATATAATTAACACAGAATATGTGCCATTTTCTACTACAATTATTAGAGCGAGTCAAGTCACGTAGCATCTCCAAGTGTTATAGTAAATTTTAAAGTATAGTCAGAAATGTTTTTATTAAAAGATAATATATTATTCATTCCGTAATATTAATATTTTATTATAAAATTGATTTTGACCATAACTTTTATTTTTTCAGTGTCATTTGGATTTCACTCGTATATTGAAAATAAATTTAACTTTAATAATATTTTACTGTACCACGAAACACTTGCTTCAAGCCAGTATCAAATCATCCGTACGAAAAAAAAACAAAAAGCTTCCACCATAAAAGCTATATAATATACTAAATGGACTGCAAGGATGTGCATATACCAACGCTAAGGATATGCGAGGAATATAAAACGACGCGGAATATAAAAGGAGTTTCATTTCACTTAACGCGTCCTCGTCGTCTAAGAGTATACACAGGATAGACTAGGGGATATATGGAGAGGACAGAGAGGGAGAAAACCGCGTGTCGCAGTCGCCATGTATATGCATGCGCGCATACACGTGTGGGCAAGGGGTATGTCTCCTTAGGGAGTAACAGCGGTAACTTTCCCAGCGGAATTTACATCTCACACGCGCGCATCCTATACGTATATAACATCAGCATGCTCGCATAAACAAGATCGTACATGGGCTGTGGTTCAGTGTGAGAGACGCAGCGGAAATGTATTTTTCGTGCAATCTGAATTTTTCGAGATGAAATTCCGAGGTGTGCATGCGCAAATTTAAAAAGAAAAGGAAACGGAGAAGGAGAAAGAAATATCTTTATATTCAAGCTCGCATTTCGTCTAATGGTCTTTAAGAACTGGATCATTATGAAATAATATAAACTGATAATTGAATCTATCGTTCCTTTATTATGTTATAACAGGTGATAAGGCTAAATTGATCATCACGGAACGCATATAAAGGCAAAATAAAAACTTTATTGTTGCAACGTTTCGAGGGTTTACAACCAATACCCTCCTCTTCAGGTATTAGTCTATTTATTAAATTTATTAATCAATCATTAAATAAAATTTTACAGTTTTTAATTACATACAATAAATATTTTACACAAAGAAAATGATGAAACGTACCTTTCACCGTTTTTTTTATGTAAAATATTTTTTGTGTTTAATTAAGAAGTTTAAAATTTAGCCTGAAGGGGAGGGTATAGGTACTCGAAACGTTGCAACAATAAAATTTTTATTTATACTAAAATTTTAAGCATTCTGAGCAGGTATAAAGGGACTTGTAAGTCTCGTGAATATGTCTTACATGTTGATATATATGTAGCAGTGCCAAAATTATTAGCTTATTCTGTTATAACTTACTATAGTAGAGATATACGACAATATTATCCCTACATTTTCTGCAGTACAAAGTAAAAGAAATAAACAGATAATAGTGCCTTAAAATGAAGTATCCTCTCTTAAAAAGCCATGAGCGGAAAAAGTATCGCACCTTAAAATTCGGTTTGATTGATTATGGAACTACGGGTTATAGATATTCGTTTTAGGTAAACGGCGTCAAAATTTAAAATATAATATTTGAATTTATTGGACCCCATAACAATTACATAAGTAAATCCTTTAGAGGTAAACACAGTTACCTGTACATAGGCTCGTACATGAAAACTTACAAACTAACTTAAACCTAATGTTTTCAATCTTTTAATTATTAATATAACAAAAAATAAAAGATACAAGGTAAAACAGTAATGGTAATATATTAATTTTGCTGAAGTCTTTCATTGGTAATTTGCTTAAATTTAATAAAGTTCTTTAATTTGTTTCTTATGTTTTCTTTACTTAAACTTAGGCAGTTCAATTCTTTTGGTAAAGAGTTTAAAGTTTTTATAGCTTGCACGTAGCTTTTTTCATCATTTATCGCTTTTTTCATTTTTGGTAGAATTATATTCTTATTTCTAGCCTTAGAGGAATTATAATATTATAAAATCATATTTTATAATTCAAATTATATATGAAATATTATATATGTTCGTTTGAATAGATTCTTATACCAATCATTTAGAGTTTAATTCTTTCAGAATTTATATATTAAAAGAATGTATTATAAAGTCAATGCTCTTATAATATTTTCTAACATCGAAAATTAGAATGCGTCTTAATCTGTTGTTTTGTATAACACTAATATTTTGTGAGAAAGATTTAATAATCTTTTTTAATATTTTTGATCAATATAAAAAATGGACACATAAAATAAAAAGTATTTTTCAATATTCAAGTATTTGTTGGAGCTTAATCATTCATGTGCATTGCGCATAAGCTTAGCTAGTTATTATAAAATATTCAGTGAAAAACCACGATCTCTTCTTGCTACATTATTTTACTTATGATCCACTAATTGCGCACTGAATCTCAACGGTCAAAAGTAAATTTTCACTACGGTATATAATAGTTACAGCAACAAACCATATTTCTCTCGCGACTCAACGAATCCCAACGCAATTTACATTCTGTTATAAAAGCCATATTTTTCGCCTGCACCCGCGCTACACACAGAACCTTGTACGCGCGAATTCGCGGCAGCAAGGACGCAACGCGCAGTCTTATATGTTGTACGCGCGTGCGGGGGCTGCATTTTCTAATCACCTGTCACATAGATATATACGCGCGTATGCACCTGACCGAGGCTGTTGCTGCTGCTGGTGGAGCTTAAAGGATCGCTCGACTACCCCCGACTGTTAGCTGCGTACACGCGTCGATGATGTATGGCTGCGCGAAACAATGACTCTGTCTGGCTTCACCTTGTGTTTCACTCGCAAAAGGGCGCGACCCGTTGTTGCGATATTCGCTTTTGTTTAATGCTGGAGGATAACAGTTTGATTTGAACTTTGTATTTTTTGTTAAATTTAAATAGTTTTAATATTTAAAAATAAGACACTTCTATAGACCCTTTTATAAAGAAAAGAGTATATACAATTTATGTACTTAAAAATATAAATATATAAATATATTATGTACAAATATGTAAATATAGATTAAATGTTTACATACTTCATCAAGGGGCTTGGTAGCGTCCCGTCGGCACGTCAAAGAGATTTATGTACAATTATACATATTATAGACCAAGTTTGCAGCACTCGCAAGTAAATATTGAATTTTTAAGCTGCTGGAGATGTGGTATAATCTATATACCAAAAACGGAAGAACGACTCCGGCTCTTGCACTTCTTCGGTATTCGACATGCTGATATCACTATCCGTTTCTTCTGAAAACAAACTGTTGTCCAGTTCAATTTCATTCTCATACGGATCATCGTTGCAGCTCCAATTCTCTTCTTCTTCGACGGTGTTCATCTCCTCGAAACGGTCGACGGCTTGACTCAACAGTTCGTCGTAACTAATGTCAGTTGGCATTTGCACTACTAAAACTCTAGCATTTTCTTCATTATTTATATTCTCTGTATTGACCGAGGGGTTTGTTTCAATGCTGCAACTCTGAAGATCCTCCAAACTGCAACTAGTTGCTTCACGTACTTCAATTTGTTGTTCCTCGGGAGAACTGTCTTCTGTCAAATTGATACTCAAATTTTCGCTAGATCGGAACATTTCGTATTACGAGTATCTTCCGAAGTATCGAAATTGATGAACTATGTCAAAGTGTAACAAGAACGAATGTCAGGATCAGACTAAAGTCTTCATGATGGTTCAGTCTTCAGTTAGCTATGCGCTACAACAATGCATATATAGTCAAGATGTCTGTGTCGAGGGCTTTATGTGCACCGTAATTAGAGATTTCTTGGAGACAGAATTCATACCTAGAGCATAGTTGTTTCTACCTGAAATACCCTTTCTTCCTCCGCTTCTTTGCATATGGTAAAGGTGACCGTGTCAAGAACTTATACTGTGTCTAGCGTAATAAATCATTTCTTGGAAAAAGAATTCATACCTACAGCATAGGTGCTTCTACCAGGAATTGTTCCCTTATATTCACTCCAGAGAGTGCACAGAGAGAACAGGCGGTAAGAAGTAGTCTGCAAATGACTCTACATAAGCTAGACAGACGGGTCGGTGTTGAACACAGGCATCTGCTTAGACATCTGACTAATATTTTTTGAAAACCAATCAACTTTAAGGACGATTTGGCAACGTTGTACTAGCATTCGCCGCCGTAGCCGAGCATAACATGTATGAGTGTGTATATTGTGTGCGTTTGCGGGAGTCATAAATATATATAGACGTTGCCAGATTTATGTTAACTGCGCAGGAATGCAAATTTTGTGCTTCTGCGCAGAGTAGGCAGAGCTTAGCACTGCTGACTAGCTCAACTTATTCTTGATAATACATATTGAAATGTATATGTGTATGGAAAGATGAGTTGCGTGAACTCTGCTGCGGTCCATGAACGTCCTTAAAGACAACCTTTATAATCTAAGGCCCATAATTCCATATGGATTCAACGAACAATTCTACCTCTTCGATATTTTCAAACTTTGGGATTTTAATCTACTTTGAATTTCATGAGACCCGTGTTTTTTAATTCTTCCAAAAAAAAATTTTGAGCTCGTGATGCAGTGTCAAAATTTACATCGTAACAGCGTTATTCCGAAAATGAAAATGCACCTTTTTTCAAGTGGCCGTCATTTTGGCCCAAACCACCCTATCTTAACGTTTTTCAAAATGTGCAGAATTTTATCAGCTTTCACCTGGTTTTCTTATTAAATTTAAATTGCATAAAACTTTCTGAGCTAAATGGGAAAAACAGAAAAAGTCGTTTTTTTCAAAATCGATTTTCTTAAAGTAAGAAATGAAATAACTTAGTCTCAGAAATTAAATTCCCCCAACATAACTGATTTATATGGTCGATTGTAACATACAGCATTTAACCAATATTGGTAAAGTATTGATACACGATATATTCACTATATTTAAAGGAAACTAATTATGGAATTGCGTATCTTATAATTATTATATGTAATACCTACAAATTTTCTCCCAATAGAAGAATAAAGTCCAAGCTGCGAATATATAAAAATTTAATTTAAATTATTGATATGAGTATTTGCACTATTTATTTGCGAGTGAGACGCGATGAATACAATAACTGTAGAAGTATATAGGACTGCTTGTAAACTTGAAATATTTGCACCGTGAATCATAATTATTACAATTATAAAAATCAAAAACAGTCGCATGTTCTTAAAAGACTACAATAGTATAATTAGTAGTAAAAATAGGAAAAAAGTTAATCCTATAATCAATAATTTACAAAAAGAATGCTATTATAAGAATTTTTAAGTACTTAACAGATTTGTAGACAAATAAAAAAAAATTTTAGTTGTGAATAGAATATAGTGGAACGATATACAATGATAAGGGACTTAGATTGTAGTAATTATCAGTCAAAAAAAATTCAAAAAAATGAAAAATTTTCATTTAAATAACATGGGAAAAATAAGTGTACGTGAAATTCTAATATGCAGAGCTCTCCAGAGTAGAAAACTTGTTTTTTTTTTGTGTCAAAGTATCGATATCAAATTGACAATCACATATTAAAAACACGTGGTAAATAACGAACACTCTAGTCAGTCTATACATAGACTCTATAGTCATCTTATTCATAACGCACATGAGACGAGGAAGAACAACAAATTGAAATACGTGAAGCAACTAGTTGCAGTTTGGAGGATCTTCGGAGTTGCAGCATTGAAACAAACCCCTCGGTCAATACAGAGAATACAAATAATGAAGAAAATGCTAGAGTTTTAGTAAAGCAGATGCCAACTGACATTAGTTACGACGAACTGTTGGGTCAAGCCGTCGACCGTTTCGAGGAGATGAACACCGTCGAAGAAGAAGAGAATTGGAGCTGCAGCGATGATCCATATGAGAATGAAATTGAACTGGACAACAGTTTGTTTTCAGAAGAAACGGACAGTGATATCAGTATGTCGAATACCGAAGAAGCATCAAGAGACGGAGGTGCCTGTCAGTTTTTGGTATGCAGGTTATTACGATTAGAATTATTTTGCAGAAAAAGTCTAAGGCATCTGGACTAATCATATGAAACTGTTTTTGTATAGATTTAATAGATGATGCCATGCGGCTCACAGAAGGTATTCTGCATATGCCACCTACGCCACCTACTCCATAAAATAGGTTGGGGCTCCTTTACAAGGCCCATGCGCCCCTAACTCCAATACTTATACATCCAATACATATTTTACATTTATTTTTGGAAAGTGCTTTCGCACGAATCGCTTCGACGAAGGGTCTTTTATACTCTTAGCATGCTTATATGGCCGCGGATACGCGAAACTCCGCGGTTCGCCATCTATCGGCAGCGAGCAAACTATGCTACCCGGCGGAAAACCAAATTCCGTCAATTTCTTTACGTTTGTCTAATTTCTTGCATCTTTCTTACATTTTCTTTTTTCCCGGCAGAAAAATTTCTACATAGGTTATAAAAAGAAACTAATTTGTTAATCATAAAGGCCAGAGATCGTCCTTAAAACTTTTTTCATTTATTCGATTGGAGTTTCGAAAATCCATTGAAGAAGAAAATTAAAATTCTGCAAAATAAGTTTCAGTTTAATTTGGTATACCAAAGTTTTAAAAAAGCCATTACAACCACGTATCAACGTAATTAAAAGACGTTTAATTAAATAGGAGGAAAGAAAACGAGAAAAAGATATAGAAATTAGACTGTTACATGCTTGCAATCGCACGAAATTGAAGAAAAACTTACTGGTACACATACACATATTTGAGACAGTCACATTCTCCACAAATCGGCAGGCACTCACCCACACAGAAATACACACGAGTGAAGAGCATCGTCGGCACGCGGCGTGCGCCAGACATTAATTAACCGAACAGATCCTGAACACACATACAATCGTCCTACATCTCGGTCACACAATGCGTGTTTGTGTGTGTGTGTATATGTGTGTATGTGTGTGCAATCACTTTAGCCTTTTGTCAGCTGCAGCCTATAGCCTAGCGGATAATTAACTTTATCCTTGGCACGTCTAACGCACACACGGACACAAAATTACGTGCAGGCATACCTGCATATGTGAGTGTGTGTGTGTGTATAGGTAGTCAAAGAATCTCTGTGATGGAGATGTATACTTGATCGCAAGCTTTTTTATATCATTGTGTGTGTGGTTCAGCTGCCGATCAGCTGATTGCCGAATAAATCGTGTTTATACGTGTGGTGTAGTAGCGACCTCGTTGTGAGGAAGTTATTTATCTCGGGCTGTTATTGGATTGTCTTGTGAGTCATTGACTTATGTCTGTATCAAGTTATGTGTATATTTATGTGTGGAAGGATCAAGAAGCATTAGATAATTGTTTGTTTTTATCAATATTTGTAGAAAAATTGATAACCAAATGAAAGCCCCAACGAATGTCTAAAATCTGCCTCCTTTAAATAATAATTCAAATCCTCGAAAATCGTATTGAAAGAGAAAATGTTACATACTATTTTGAGATTTATTACAGTATTAAATTATCACTTATTATTGTACAGAAATCTAGAATAAAAAGTCGATAGGACTAATCTATAAAAATTTAAATGAGATAAGTTAAAATTCGGGAACAACACGTATGTTACTGAATTCGGCATTTATCTGCTTGACTATATTTAGAATATGATTAAATTATTTATATTAATTGTAGTTATTAAATAATATAATTATTAGTGCATCAATAATATTTCTAACGTTTACTACAGGTGTTCATGAATTAAAGAAAAAAAAGCAGCAATATCACAATCTGATTCGTCGAAAAATCTTGCGCGTATAAAAAGTATAAAACGGTAATCCAAATTGAATGGGGAAACCCTGGCAGAAAATTACCCGCTTCTTACATAGATATTCATCCAGAATAAATCTCCCTTATCGCAAATTATCCAGATACGGAACTAAAGCTTTATAATTCTTTTTTTTACTCTCCTAGGAAGAATGAAAATCTATATCCTCGAAATAAAAGTGTGATAAAAAGATTTCGAAAATAGGCATAAAAGTATATTTTGCCAAAATTTGTTTTCGCTCAAATTGTATCAGTAACCATTTACCTAACTTCTTGCTAGTGGAATTTTGAAAAATTCGCTTGCATATTACAAAAATAGTTTTTTCTTTACAAAACCCTTGCCAAATTCCAAAAGTAATATCTTGAGAATTTGGAAGATTATTTAAAACGAAGCTAGCTTCTCTTGATAAAAGAGCACAAATACATATTTCAGTTTCAGGCATTTTTAAGTTGCAGCAAATTGCTCCACTAATTTTATGTAATCGCCCTCTTT
The DNA here is from genome assembly GCA_900490025.1 of Megastigmus dorsalis. Taxonomy (NCBI): domain Eukaryota; kingdom Metazoa; phylum Arthropoda; class Insecta; order Hymenoptera; family Megastigmidae; genus Megastigmus; species Megastigmus dorsalis. The sequence goes on along the minus strand of UELU01138457.1, from coordinate 26,616 downwards.
GGTTTTCAAAGTAAAATTCCACTCCAGCCCAAGTGGAAAATAATGTTAATTAAGTTGACTAAACAGTAGTTGCGTTTGCAAAATCTCAGTTTCCTACTGTTTAATGAAACAATAGAATATATTCAAAATTTTTCACTACTTGACACGAAGAGAAGTTTTCCTTTAATATACTCTTTCTTAAATCCCGCAAATATATATATACATGCTATAAATTACCCCAAGGTCGGCAATAGCACTTTGATTTCCGTGACAAAAACCCCCCGGCGACCTTATCGCGATTCCTCCAGACCGAAGCCAACAATAAAAAGAAGTAGTGACAACATCTGTATATATCCGAGCCAATCAGCAGGCGTGCATCAGTAGCTCTATAACCGAAAGATAAGAAAAAGAATATCCGATCGAATAAAGAGGGAGAGAAGAAGCTAACCTCCGGAATTAACCCCGTACACCTACGCTCTTCGCACACACACACACTCACACATATATATATACATATACACACAGGCACAGTATTCTCAACGAGATGAAATTTATGTTTCATTTCCCGGCCCTCGGATTACGAGGCGGCCAAGTCTCTTGCGCGTATATATGTATTAAGACGCGCACAAGCGAGAGAGAGAGAGAGAGAGAGAGAAAGAGGCACTAAGCCATCTCTCGATCCCTTATACACGCGCCAGATGAGTAGAGCGAATCCTTTAACGGCACTTCCCATTCTCTCTGTACACGTACACGTATACGTGCACGTACCCACACATACATACACGAAGATATAGACAACACTGCCGGCGGCGTTAGATGCTCCCTGGCCTCGGCTCATTTGAATAACGGAGGCGCGCGCATAAGTGGCCGGAAATTTCCTTTTCCCCGGACTTCTCTCGCACACACACACACACACACACACACACACACACGTACACGTGTACACGTGACACACGTCGAGAGGGTATGTAAAGAGTAGAGAGTTTTCTCTCTCTCTCTCTCACTCTCTTTCGTAGATCGATAGCCTTGTGCATTTGCGCGACTCGAGCCTCTTTTGCTCTACTTTAGCTTTTCTCTCACGACGACTTTTGCCTTCTTCTTGCTCCTCCTCGCTCTTCTCTCTGCTTCTTCTTCTTTTTTTTTCTTACTTTCGTTCGCCAGCGAAAAGTTGAGAGGGATTTAAGGTGGACGACCAAGTTTTCCTATTATTCGAGGAGCGGCTGGCACAAGCGACGAGGATTTGTGGGAGAACGCGAGCGACGGCGACGCGGCGGAGGGATTGACTGTGCGGACGGGACTCGACGGGATATTACGTCGTGATTTTCGCGCGTGGGGAAATTTAATAAGAGGGAATGGGATTGTTAGTGTTTTAAGGGCTGCGCGAGAGAAAGAGAGAGAGAGAGAGAGAGAGAGACGGTCGCGCGTGGCACGGCGCTTGTGAGTTATGGGTGACGGTTAGGAGCTGGAAATGTTTTTACTCGCGTGGATGAATATATATATAACTGTTGGCTTTTTGTGAAAAGCACCGCGTTATACCCGGGATGGAGCACGAATTTCTTGCGTATAATTATGCGTGGAACGTACCATTTTTTAAAGAGTTTTTAGTATACCTGGAGTTTAAGCATTATAGATTCTATATAGGTATATTAGCGCATTTATTGCATTTATCATAGAAACAATATTTTTATTAGATCAATATTATTTTTGTAATGAGATTGGAAAAACTTGAAAAAAAAAAGGTATAATTAAGAAAATAATAAAGTGTAGATGAAAATTTAAATGAAATGCAAATTAGATTTCTGGTAAAATTGGACATATTTGCCTATATCATTTAATCTGATTTAAATCTTAAAGATGTTCAAGAATTTAGCATAAACGATGCATACATTAAAATACTAGGTTAAAGTATATTAAAAATCGTACTTAAATATTTAGATTGGTTCTAGATTTTGGAGAAATTCTATAAAATTTCAGAATTCGCTGCAGTATAAGTATTCATCAACTAATATCACTTCCAATCTTCGTTTCCAGTTCTTTTACTGAAAAGATAGAACGTTTCTTGAGCCTTATAGCCTACATCAAACGATATTAATTAAATGCTAAAAAAATATTCTCGAGTAATCCATATAAAAATATGTTTTCAAGCAAATATCCTATCGATGTTATATACTCCTATTTAATTTCGCTAAGTGATATCGACTTCGAACGTATCCACTCATCAGCAATAAGATTTACAGATGCATTCGTAGTTTTCCTTTTAGCTAGACTCGGGAAATCAAAAAACATCCTTCCTTATATAAAAGAATCGCGCTAATCGAACAAAAATTTGAAATATCGCATCCAAACGCAACTGCAGCAAACACATCCGGTTGTTCGACGGCGATCCGGAGAAATTCAAACAACCGCGTGGAAAGACAACACACGACAAGAAGTGAGAAAACAGAGAGAGAAGAAGAAACAGCGGCAGCGCCGGAAGTCAAGTTCAGGATAAATGAAATTAAGTTGATCGAGAGCGAGTGTTTTTCTTCGTTCCGAGCGCGCGCCGTGTGTGAGACTGTAAAAATACGCGCGCGAGTATTTACCCTTTTGTATTTAACTTCTCGCTGTTCCGTATACTTCTCGCAACGGAATTTTCACGTCAAAGAAGCGACTTACTGATCGACTGTGTTTTTTTGAAAACTTATTTAATTCGCTGAGTAATTTCACAAGTGTGACATTCACCTTTGGATTATTTATTCAACTCTGCAATGTAAAAAGTTGTATATTATTTCATTAATTTCACCCAAAACTAGTCTGTACGAAAAACTAAAAAATTCATACGCTGCTTAAATCTCACAAATACGCATCGGTATACACATACTCTGGGCCAATCGAGCTAATGGAGAGTTGCGCTGCAGAGTCAGAGGAAACTATAAAGATGAAGCAGCGAAAAAAGATCAAGGAAGATATTCCAGACAAAATAAAAACTCGCAAGCTAGAGAGAAAGTAAAAGAGAGAGAAAGAGAGAGAGAGGGAAAGACTTGGTTTGAGAAATCGAAGCGTGTGTGTACGTTTTTCGTAACAAAAATCGTCCCGGAAGACTCCATTATCCGGGACAGTAGAAACCCAAGCCTTCCAAGGAAAAACAAAATTCAATAAACGAAGTAAAAGACCTTTATAAATGCATTATATCCGCCCGGAAAACCCTTTCAATCGGGTATTACCCTTCCTTTCTCTCTCTCTCTCTCACTAAAACTGCCGAGACAGACGAAAAAGCGTATACACCAGTTGGCACAAAAAGCACGCGATTTCGCCCCTTCGCTCGAAACGTCCTAAAATGCTGCGACTGTTTCAAATTTTTTTTCCAGTTAGACTTGGACGGCATTGCTTTTAAAATGCTTCTCGGCAGAAAAGTTAGCGAAACTCCGAGTTTCGTATATCGAATAAAGACTCGGAGGGAATCAATGGCGGAGAAACCGCCGATTCTGCGAACAATGCAGTTTGCTTGTTTATGCGCGATACGTGTCTAATCAGATTTATAATATTTTCTTAAATTTAAATAATATTTTTTAACGAGAATAGCTTTTTCTATTTACCACTCGTTATAACGTTTTTTTTTTTTCAAAATAAATACATGAATTTACATTCTCATTATTAAACTTACTTTCAAACTTTGTATCATATAAGCATAAAGTTCAAAATCAACACAAAATTCCGTGCTCCTATCATTGTACCGGAATTAAAATGGTACTCCTAAAAAGTAACATAACCAAATGTTTAAAAAAATTTCAACACTCTTAAAAATTTCAGTTATTCCGAATCCTTCCAGAAACTTACCAAACAATAGAAAAATTGTGCGCTAAGAAAGTCTACAATGGTCGCGAAAGTGTACAAATGGACAAAGTGTTATGAAAAGCTGAATTGTATGATATAACAAGGGGGAAAGAATGAAAGCAAACACACATGAAAATGTATAGGCGGCTCTGCATAAAATACGAAAGCTTTTCTCGCAGGAAAGTAACTCCACTATTTGCGCGACCTTTAAATAATACATTCGATTAAAATTCACGAAAAAATTCTGCTTTTACAGCGAAGAAATTAACAATTCGTATAGTTTCGCTCGGTATGGCAAGTGGGAACAGAAACTCATCATATTTCGCTGAGTCAGCGTTTTGCTTGCGATTGACTTTTCTTTTTTTCGTAAAATAACTATCTAACTTTTCGCTGATTGATCTCCCCGTTCGGCTTTCCCCAACGTATTTGTGATTCTTTTCTCATTTCCCAAAGTTTAAAGTAAATCAATCGATTCGTTTAGAAGAAAGCCTTGATCAGATGTACGTGTTCAGTATGGAATCTACTTGTCGATATCCAAAGATTTGTAAAGGGCAAATATCTAATTCTAAAAAAGTATATTCAAACATAATGAGCATAGAAATTAACAAACTACGATGTGTTTCCATTTCCACTTACTATATTGAACGAAACTATATAAATAAACATCGAAAATGCGCAATTCCGAACTTCGCATCGCAATACCATCACGCGGATTTGCATTTTTACATCTTCATAATTCTATATTTTTACACGATTATAAAACTAAAAGAACTAGCACGGTGTGTATATATGTACACGAAAGCTCGTGGCACGCGTACGATTCCCGATAACTTCTATTAATTGAAACACAGGCACACACACTCGCATCGTGTAAAGCATCCGTGATCTAGAAGTTGCTCATTCAGCGCTTTTATATCGTCGCATTCACGCAACCATGGCATGATTCTTAGCTTTACACCAGGTCAATGAATGGCGAATAGCTATCAATCGCGCGAGTCGCAATTAGGATGTTGATAAAGGCCTGTTACTAGTCGGCGTACAACTGATGTAACTTATTATGGGTGGCACGATATAGTATAGATGTAACTCTTACACGCGCCGCCAAGTTTCGTCAGCGACTATCGAGACTGCCGCCGTAACATTACATCACTATGCGAGTGAGAGAGAGAAAAGGTCGCGTGTCTCGCGTATACAACGAGGGAATAAACAAATCGATGGAATTGCAACTTGTCGGGGCATACGGGCGTGCCTATATACACCGACACTTTCTTGTTTTGCAGAAACTTGCTTCCGATGGCCGTTACGCGAAGTGTATTGCTTTTGTTTCCAGGGGATTATTGCGAGGGGAATAAAGAGTCTGCTCGTAGCAACGAAAACAAGGGCGTTCATAGCGTATGCGATCATGGTTTTTGTACGGTATTCGCTAAAATTCAATATCTTTCATGATGAATTGATATTCGCGCATAAAATAACAGGAAATGACGCAATTTCACAATGTCAACGATTTGAAGCTTGACAAACAATATGCGATGTACAATTTCATCAAATTTAATAAATGGAAAGAGCCGAAAGGAACGAGCAGCGGAATTTTATTTCGCTTATTCACCCGGTGCTTGGACGTAAACAAATTAATGTCGAGTGAATACTTGCGAATCGATGTCTCTCATACTATACCTATTCAGAATGTCAATGTGCAACGCAACGCTTAGACTCTTCGCTTTTTTTACGCATTGAATGAAATATGGCGAAATTAGACTGTCGGCCAAAGGTGCGCGTCATCTCTATGTCTCTCTCTCTCTCTCTCTCTCTCCCTCTCTCTCTCTCGCTATTTCCCTCTCACGGTATTATATTGACATAATGAAATATTCGCGAAAACCGTCTCTCGTCGAGAAGACAGATTCACATGACTGCGTATATTTCAATATTATTATGTTTATCGAAATCCAGCGGCGTTTTATTATCCTACTTTCGCGGCTTAACCCTCGCTTTACTTATAGATTTTGCTGTATTTTATCAATCTGCGATTTGTGGTGAAATTCACGATTTAAGTCGCGTTATTAAAATTTATTTGCACGTTGATTTTCCGCGATATTATAGTGTAGAGTATCATTTTAATAAAATTCCCACAACTACTTTTAGAAGGTTGTTATGTAGCACAAATAATTATTCGCATTATAATCGAATAATATTGCTCTGGACTTCGAAACACTTAAACATTTCTTTCGATCATTGTCGACTCGAACGCTAACAAAATAATTTAAAATTTTACCACAATTTTACTCCAAAATTCTTTTTCTTGTACTATATAACTGTGACCTTGCATACTTGTATTTCCAAAAAAAAAGTTTTAGCAATCAAACAAATCTAATTCTTCGTATACACGGTATTTCAGTTCTGCGCATATAAATCAAGACTAATATTTTAGTTTCAGTTAAAAATGCAATTTTTCAAGCTTCCTGCTTCTATTTTTTCATGGATAGAAATATAATTGCTGATCAAGCTCTTTCTTAAATGTCTTAATTAATCTCTTTCATTGCAGCAATTGAACTATTTACTGTATCAACGTTCCTCTACTATCTAAACTGCGTCCTCTCTAATTTCCTCGAAGCGATATAAAACACTTTAATCCTTTTTATTTCAAAAAGTCCACTTTAAAACAGATTTGAAACGCATCTCAACAAAGTACCTATAACATCGAGCCAATATTGCATTTTGATTGTAATGGTAAATACCGCTAAAGAATAATCGAATGCCACATCTCGTCAAACACTGTATTTCGCAAATTCCAATTACATGTCATAGCCGATTACAATATGCATCAGACGTTCATTACTGCGCTTAAACTCATGAACGTCGTTAGGACAGTTATAAATCACATTTACTTACTCGTCTACTACGCCGTCAGTGTATAAGATTACAGTTAGAGCAAAGTTTGAGGATATATCGTAAGAAGAAGATTATGTCAAACCTTTAATCGTCGACCGAGATTGATACTCATAGTTGGCTAATTGTACCGTCACCCGTACATGATGAAGCTTATCCGATTTATCGAATTTACAAATTTCAATGCTAATTAGAAAGAGGCGATAGTTGATGAACTTCCTATAGTTTCAATATATAATAAAGCATTTGGTGCAAGATAAACTTGGTCTGTCTTATTATTTTTCCGAAGAGTTTGCAAAAAGAACAATCTATTAAGGAGGGTCGGAGCTTCTCAATGGTTTGTTAAATTTAACAGGTAATAGAGCTTGAGATAACAATCGCCATCGCATCATAATCTATAAGAATCAAACAATTATCAAAAACTCCCGACCGAATGTTATTAGAAGCTTTTATCCAACTTCCACTCTATATAGCAGCAAAATTCCCTCCAAGTATATATACTGTTCAGTCCAGCACCGATGCAAATTGCTTTCAGTCGGGACTGCCGCCATCGTACGAGGAGTACCTGTGCCACAAGCACGCGCTCCTGTCGCGCTCGCACACGCCACCCCCGCCCTGGACGGACTCCTCCAACTCGTCGAACTCGAGCGCGGGTGGCCAAGGAGCCGGTGGTGGTGGTGGTGGTGGGGCCTCCAGCATCGACATCCAGCAGGTGAGCCGTGAACTCCTGGCCAATCAGCCGGAGCTACGCGAGTACCTGACCCAGCTGGCGCTACACGGCGGTGCCGAACAGGCGGCTCAACAGTACCACCAGCTGCTCACCCAGCAGCAGGCGCTCAGCAGGAAGCAGGCCGCCAGGGCGCAGAGGACGCGCGCCATGCCGCCCAGGTCAGTTAGATTCGCGCGTTATGCCTGTCTTGGACGAAAAGACTTCCTTGCCAAATGATGTGAAATTTTGTAAACAATTATTCACGAGTGACTATGATGCTGCACGTTTTGACCGTTCCATTCGCGCATGACTCGGCGAAATAAATTCCTGATATCGGCACTTGTAATATATATATATTATATTATATATTATATATGTATATATTACACGTGCCGCTTTGTCATTATCGTATGTGCGTGTTTTGCGCCAACGGAAAAATTGAAAAAAATTGAACATAACAAATTTATTTTATCAACGGTCAGAGTAAATTTAGATAGCATAACTTATCGGGCCTGTCGAATCATGCAGATTTGGCAGCTGCTGCTGCTGCTGCCCTTCGCTAATGGAAGTATCATTATTGCGCAAAGTTTGGAGGCGCGCGAATTATTTAAGCACGCATGCGCGCACGAATTGCGGTTCATTCGGAACTTCGAATAATGTTAGATTACCGCATTACGGGGGATAAGTAGATTTGGCGAATCGAAGTAGTTTGTTAATCTCGCCGGCTCGGTAATTACTTATAATGCAGCGCGCCGCCGCGGTAGATAAAGTATCGCTATTATCGTGCAGCCTTTTAAAAAACTTTCCCATATATATAAAATGCTTAAACTTTCTCGCAGCCCGGCTAAATGGGATGAACCTTTTTGCCTGGGAATTTCGTAGAATGAATAGTCTAGTACTGAAGCGCTAACGGTGAACTTTTTTCCTCTCGAATGCTCCGTACAAATTTTACGTTTTTTTTTCTGTTTTTAATTTTGAGTGCCGGCTGTTTACCGAAAGCGGATAAAAATTTAGCTCCGAAAAGGGTGTTTTATTTTGCATTTAAACCCCCGTGAAAATGTCAAAATCCCATTCGCGCTGCTCAATTCTGTAAAAAGGAATTCTTTTAGAGCACTGTAAAGCTCCGACGAGTGAAATTGAAGTATTATTGGAAGGAAGTATATACAAGCGAAACTTTAAACGGGAGTAAAGATTTTACTCGATTTGGAGAATCGCAGAAACGTAAATCGAGTAACGAGTTTTCTCGCTGCGAGGATGATTGTGTCGGATTATAGACCCATCAGTCGTCAAAAATTTAAAACCTAATATATAAATGAGCTTTGAATCAATCTTAAAAGGAACCAAAAGCATGCTTTCGCTGAAAAAGCGAAGCTATTTTCTTATCAAACTAAACATTCGGTCGAAAATACATTTTTGAAATCTGCATATAGCATCCGAACAAAAGATTTTTCATAAAAAATAGAAAAAAAACTGAAATAACATATTTCCATCCAAGTAAACACATTTTTCAAAACGAATTTCTGAACGTTTCTAAAGATCTATAAAAATCGTAAAAACGAGGAATTAATCGCGTTCAAGAGCAGAGCAGAGCTGAGCCAGTAAAAAATTCTCCGAGCATAAGGCATTTGCACGCAAACGCGCATAAAGAAGGCCGATCAAAACTCGATGAAGCAGCAATATATTTTGTCTCCAGGAACACGCACCGCGCATATAATCGAGACGGTAGAGAGATGCGGCAGCTCGTTTTCCTAAGAGGCCGCGATGTCGGGGGTTGTAAAAAATTCACGGGAGAAATTCGCGTCGAGACCGACTCCGCGCGGAGGGGTTAGCTCGAAAAGAACCGAGAGACAGAGAGTAGAAGGAAAAGTGTATATAGTGCACTCGAGGGTCTCGTTGGGTCATGAATGGGGGAGGGGGAGGGGGTGCGAGGCCAGGAGTGTGTGTGTGGGTGGCAGGCGCGAGCGCGACTTTGTTTATCGGGGAGGGAGGAAAGTTTCGGTCGAGCGGCAGGCTGTGCAGTCCCATAGTCCAAGAGACGATGATTTATTATTCACGGCCGGGTTTTTCCCTTCCCTCGATGTGCTGCTATATATATATATGGACACTACACCGACGCACTTGAGCATGATGGAAGGGAATTTTTGTTTTATTAATCAGGGGAATTTGTTCGGTTTCTTCATGTCTGTTTTAATTATTCCGATATAGTAGCCTCTTTCGGCAAAGAAGGTTGACATTTCTCTTCAGTTTCTTACAAAATGTATTTTCTTTATTTCCTTACGCGAAATTGACACGACGATTCTTCAAACGTACATTTCCAAGTCTAATATCGTTATAACAGAAGCTTTACCGCAGCGAATTCTTTTGAAAATAAGAAGGAAGGTATTTCTTCATCTTTCACAAGCCACATACAAACTGCAGTAATGCAAAGCGTTCTCGTTTCCACATTTTCATCCTCGTATAAAAAAGCTCCTCCAGCTCCATCCTTTCAAACCAACCGCTCCTCAATTACCCCTCTAAAGATTTGGAAGAGAAAGTCGTGGGCGCGTCGCTATACTGTCTGCACTGATTTTTCGCCATCTCTCCAGCGTCGAATTTTGACAATTTTCACCGACGGATAACTTGACACTTGGACTCGCGCCACAGCAGTCGTCTTCTCTATCTCTCTTCTTCTCTTTCTTGGCTCTTGCACCGCGTGGGTGAGCGAGAGAATCCCCGAGAGAGCTGGTGGCCCTCTGACAGGCAACCTTAACCTTTTCTTTGTCTTGTACTTTTATACTTTTGTCAGCTCTCCTCCGTACAAATATGCTCTTTATGAATTAAGTTTTTCTTACAGACCGAGAAAATTAATGCGTCTTTTTTTTCTTGGAGGATGTCTGTTTAGTTTGTTCGGGGAGCGCTACGTCGAATGTCTTTTAATAAAAGACCGATATAAGTTGGTCTTGTAGAAAAAGGCTATAGCGGAACTTTGCAGCGAGTATAAGTCAATTTCAGAAGAAAAAGAGGGTAGGAATAAAAATTGAGATAGAAATGAATATATATATATATATATATATATATCCCGAGCTCACTTTCGTAGACTTTAATAAATCATAATCCGATTTTGGCGAAAAGCGTCTTTCTCTTTTCGCGGCGAAAATGATCAAGTTATCGAGAAAGTTGGCAGGATTGAATTTACGTAACGTCGTAATGCTGACTACTACATTTACAGACGTTACAAGAAAACTTTGTCGCGCCCGGCATGACTTACATAATATTCGTTTATATTGAAGAAATCAAACCGTTCCTTTCAATTTTACTAACCATTCATTTATTTCTTGATTATTTTTATCAGCTATCTAGTCATGACATAAGTCTTAGCATTTTATATACTATATGATTATACCAGTCTCCGAGTTCTCGATTTCATTAATTAAAATTTATTTTTTGGAATATTCATTTGAAAATATATTTCTACATCGAAAATATTCTTATCAATCGCTATTCTCACTTGATATTAATGTATACTGCAGATTGCGCAGCCACGGTAAAATGTAAGCCGCAGGAACGGCTCGTCTCGGCCCGCACTACATCCTAATTTTCAATTGGCATTTCCAGATCGCAGAGCGAGAGCCGAGCGCACCAGCAGCGCATCGCGACGATGTACGAGGACGGGGCGTTCTGCATGGAAACGACGGTGATACAGTCGGCCTTCGAGAACGGCGTCGCCTTCTGCAGCCTCATGTAAGCGAGAGCCCAACACACACGACTCTCTATACACATGTATCATGCGCGTGAAGCCAGAACTCGCGGCTGCAGAGAGAATATACGCAAGGACGAGAGAGGAAAAGAGAGAGGGAGAGAAGGACAAAAAAAACATGTACGAGCGTCGCGCGACTTCGAGGAGGAAGACGCGCGCGTATTATGCACACTGAGACTAAACGGAATTGCGCCGTGCGCGGGTACAAACGACTCCATCACACTGACATGTATCGACAACACAGAATATCAACCCCTTGCTTTTCATTTCTGGCTGGACCAGAGATTCGAAAGAAGAACACATACCTTATTATACACACGGACAACCGCGAGTGCCGGGCCTTTTCTACTCCGGCGCGGGCGAACTACTCGTGACTCGCCGCTGCGTGCAGCCATCGACTTATTCCAACTGACTAAATTACGAGTGCAGCAGCGGGAGTTGTATCCTCGGTTTTCTCTGTTATAATACACCACGTTCGAGGGCGTTCGAGGCAGAATCTACACTGGGTCGCGAAAAGGATGCTCGACAGAAACGATATTTTAGATATATTTTTTGCGTACACGATACAGTTTTATTTTTCGATTGAGATTATATATTGTGCTTCAGTAGGCGGTACGTATAGCCAAGGTTACGGCCGTTTCGTGTAAATTTTGCCTGCGAGACGCGCAAACGATTGAAAAAGAAAAAAAAAAAAACACAAAAAAAATGAAACAAAAACTCATGTAGGTACGCACCTAAGAAAAACTGTGTTCTCGATGGTACTCGTTCGAAGAAAGCTGAAGGATACCCCGATACGACTTGGCTCGATCGAGTTTTATTGTATAATCGAGCGAATATATAAGTTGAAGTATCCCGAGGAGAGTGAAAATTTGAGATTGGCTTCCACGCACGTATCTCGTATAATCGTCCAATTATATAGATCACGAATTATTTTCGTAGCGGCTTATGATTTTTTTTTTTTTTTTCAACAATCTCGGTAATTAGTGTGTGCGATTTTTGCCTTATTCGATTACGTTCCGACGGATTTTATCAAATTAAACTGTATCTTATTGACAAGATCGAACTGAATTTTAGGTTGGGATTTTTCAAGAGATTGTGTTATAATAATCATAGCGAAATTTGAAGTTGACTTAGTTTTTTTTAGTAAAACGCAAATGTAAAAAAAAACATTAAAAAGAACAAACAATTTAAATGAAGATATAAATTAGTCTTTCATTGATAAAAAAATTGTTTATATAGAAAGAGAAACGAAAAGAACTACTGTGTAATAAGTAATTATTTTAACATTTTCTAAGATAATAAATATTAATCGTACCTGTGCAACATTGGGCTAACGCTGAGCAAATATTAATTTTTTCGCCGGATAAAAGAAAAAAACAACATACGCGCAACTTTCCGCCGCGTGTCGAACGTTTTATTCTATTCCGAAGCAGCTGCGCAAATAGCGCGACTAATCACACCGACGAAGAAAGATAAAAAACTTAACACACCCATTATTGATATAATATGTCGAATGTTGCAGAGTTGCATGCAATGGATGTTTAAAACCAAAGTAAATAAACAAAAAAAAAACCTAGCGCATAGTTTATAATATAAAATGTATGTGTAACTTGCGTCGCGCGCACATATATACATTATAATATAAATATATATCTTTGCGCCCAGCATTTACGTGTGAGTTGATTTGTGGCGCTAAAATTATATAGTTTTTAAAGAATATATCTATATGGCATAAATAAATACTAGCCAAGAAAATAACAAAAAAAAAGAATAAATACATAAAAAAAAATCTGTGAATCTCTTCTCGTACGGAGTTATGAATAATATGTTTTATATCATATACCGTGTAAAAACGATACAATTCGTCGTTAAGTAACATATTATATCAATAATGACGCGAAAATGAGAGAGAGATAAGAGAGTGGCAAGATGCTTCTCCGTCTATTATGCGATAACTAGAGTCTACGGACATCGATAAAGCAAACTTTTTTAAATTCGACCATTCTATTTCATATATGTATAATCAAGAATTTTTCTGTGCTAACTGATAATTTATATCGTGTAATGAAAATTATCAAGCTCGCGATGTCGCGTTCGTAAGCTGCAAGCGCTTACATTATGAAGATATTGTTTTTGCAGCTTTATTTTTTTATACGTGAAAAATATACTATATTAAAAAGAAATTATTAGGACTATGAGTTTACTGCTGCAAAAAGTACACTGCACAATCGCCTCATTCGACAGCATTGTAATAACAGTTGGTGTCAAAGCACTAATCGGCAAGCCTAATGAGTATATTAACGGTGATTTTTTCAATTTTCCGTCTCGAACACTCTGACTTTACTATGACGCAGATTCCATTCATTATCTCGCACAGACTTATCGCACTATATTATCTTATTAATTTTGTAGCCAATGAAAAAAAAAAAAAAAAATCCGAGATATGTGTTTTATACACACCGAATCGACATATTCAGCTTCATATCATTTCAGCCGTCGAGTGAACAATCAAATCCATGTACATGGGAAACTTTCGACCCAACTACGGACTTTTCCCATCTATAAAACAGCCAAACGACGTCCGAATCGAGATATACACAATATACCGGACTTGGGTGCCTCGGCTGCACCGCTCGCGATTATAGGCCCTCGCGCAAATCAGCCTATAATTATAGTAACTCTAAAGCGCGCGAAGGGGAAGTCAGGAATAGCGCCGGCTCTGCGACACCGACTCTGCTTTGGCATGAAAGGCGAAACGGTTTTCTCTCCGTTATAACAGCGAAACTCGTCGCGCTCGCTACGCCCACTCAGCCGTAGCCCAACGTATATTTGATATAGGAGATATACAAGTAACGAGTGTCCTAGTCGTAATACAAACCTACGTAGAGAGACTGTTTCTAAACGACTTGAGCCCGCGAGCAAAGCAAATGCAGTCTCATACACAGAACATCACAAACACACCCAACACACACACACACACACGCACATACACGCACAAGTACGTCGCATGCAGCTGTGGGATATACTACTGTGCTATCCGCGAAATTTTAAGTATACGGTTACGAGGCCACCTAAGAAGCCTATGTTTGCGGGCTTATATCTTTGTCATTCGAATCTCGTGTAGTTATTTCGCGGTAGGTATTAAAGATGCAGCGTCTTGATATATACATATATCCCTGCATCGGCATTACTCCGAGTTTCAGGGATGGAATTCAAAAGTTTGACTGCTCTCTCGAATTCTTTTTAATTGGCTAATATTGGAAAATGATTTCGTGAATTTTCAGTCGTTACGCGATCGCTTCGGCTGCACTTGCCAATGTCGGCGTAACCAGTACACGAGTGAAAATCCCCATACTTACATAGAGCTTGAAGTCGATGTTGAACTTGTGAAAATCTACCATAAATTAATGCATGTCCACACTCTTAACCATCGAAACAACCCAAATGTATCTTTAAGAAATTCGAAGGAAACGTTGGAATCTCATAGTGGTTTTCTGGTAGAAATATTGCGTTATTATTGTTTATTGCGAGGATAGTAGTTGTAACGATAATATTAATAATTAATGATTCCTAATGAAGTTATAAAAAGAAATGTAAATTGTGCTTTTTAGTCTAGAGAATTACTTAAACGAATTATATTTGTAATCCTATTAGTTTTTACTACGAAGGAAATTAAGCGGACAAAAAAATTGCAGAACGTAAAATACGTTTTAATGAGATATTACCAGACTACATCACGTCACTAGCCTTTTAGTACGTTCAATTAGCCTCTCGCGTGGACCATGCATGCTAATGCATTCTGTAAGATTCCTCACTGAAATTCAGCCAATCTCGTATTATGTTTGTCGGCTTTTGTTTTGCAAGATTCAACAAAAGAGACTTTTTGCTGCAGTAATAAATAAATTGATCGTTACACATTTTATTTATACTTATGATAGATTATTAGTCGACATAATATATAATATGAATACCAATCTGGGGTCAATTTGGCATCACTCATTTTTTTTATCCAAACGTCCGCGAGTAAATACTTTTCGATCATACTCATTTCTAGATCGCACGATAAACATTTAATGACTCAGTTGAAATTATTCTGATCCACTTCGTTTAATTAAGAAACGAATATACTCACGGAAAGTTGACTTGCACGTTCGTAAAGCTTTTTTACACGACTGAAAATCGTAGATGGGGTCAGCCTGATCCCAGAAACTGGTATTCTAGCGGCAAACTAAAGAAAATGTCGCATTTAACATTAGCTGGATATGGAGAGCGAAAAATTTTTAGTCTAAGTCTCTGATTTGGCCCCGTGAGGTGGCACCTAATGATATGTTTGTGAGCGAGCTGTATCAAAAAACAGAAAATAAACGAGATACATTTTGTTTCTCTATAAGCGTTAACGAGGTATATGAGAAACAAGAAAACTCTGCGACACTTAATTTCGAGTTGTGTCTTGCGTCATGTCTAAGCGCACACGTATATCTGATCGGTAAGCGAATAAAATAGAATAAAAACAAAACTACTCTTTAGATTGGGAAAAAATAATGAAAACGAACAAAAAAAGAAGGAAGGAATACGAGTACAATGGAGAGAATTACACTTGGATTATAGAACTGCCAAGAGCGCAAAAGTTCTAAAATGTAAAGTTATAAAGTCTAGATATTAATATACATGCTCACACTCTGATGAAATTTGTATATGGATTACAGCGCATGTGTAGCAAAAATGTTCTCCGTAAAATGATAACAAAGAAACAAAAAATTACAAAAAAAATACAAAAAAGATATATGAACCCTTTTACCATGCATTAAATGCTGAAAGTTAAAGCGTGTCTGTTTCATTAATGTTGAAACTGCTTAGTACACTAAGGTCACTTCTTAAATAGGTGGTTCTGTAAAAAAAACACTTTTAATTTATGTGAAAAAAAAAAAATAATTACAGTTGTGGGCGTATTAGTATGTTTTATAGGGATGTTAAGGCACACGATATATTATACGATAGAATACAAAGAATACTTTTTTAAAAATCTTATTCTTTTGATTCTTTATTTTTCAAATAAATTTTCAAAGAGGATCCTATAATCTATAGATATACTATTAAACGAGGGAAAAAAAACATGTAATAATGTATTTTTTTATACCTTATAGGTACAGAACTATTTAGTTACTAACGAAGATAGTATTTGCGCAGTTACTATTGTTTTTATACGTATAAACTATATCCTGCCCATGACTGAGAAAAAAGTTGTGTACTCGAGTATATAAATTATCGTTTTGCCAAAGATGCTTCTGTCATACACAATTTTTCATTCGTTTACAATATAGAAAATTATTAATCATGTGATGATAAAAATCTCAACAAAACTATCGATAACACAGGCCTACACAAAAAGGTACTCTGAACTGGATTTGAGACCACTTTAACCCTATGTATTTTAGCCTTCTAAACACGAATCTGTAATAAAAGATAGGGGTCGCCTATTTTCGAGAAAACAAAAAAAGAAGGATAAAAATAACGTTTTTTCAACTTCAACTACGATTCAGATTTTTTTTTTTATTAATTCTAATAATTACATTCTAAAAATGTGCATATATAGATCATCATTTAAAAAACAAAGACTTCTTTACGATTTACCCTTGACATTTTACAGCGGTTTGAAAAAAACATATAAGTTGGCTGAGCATAATGGTATTAGCATTTAAACTAAGCACAATTTATACTTCAAAACGCTGTAGAATGCCAAGGAAACATCTTAAAGAACTCTTTTTTTTTTTAATTAAAGAGGAAGAATATAGCTTTCATATACAATTATTAGAATTATCAAAAAAAAAAAGAATCTACGTGGTAGTTAAAATTGTTTTGAGTTTTCTCGACTACGCAACCCGACCCCTATTTTTTATTTCAGATTTGTGTTTAGAAGTGGACCTGTGTAATCGAAGAATGAAGGAGAACAAATTGAAAAACAACAAAACAAACATTGGCAACAAGAGATCAATAATTTTCTACATTGGAAGAAAAACAGAAAACTACGAGCGATAAATTTCCAGTGTAAAGAAACTAATTTAAAATGACAAAGCAAAAAAATGAGGGGCGGGGGGAGGGGGATGAAAGAACACGGAGAAAAGTGGAGGCAAAAAATTGCGAAAGAGAGTGAGAGAAGTAGAGGGAGTGGGAGGAAAAAAGAGGAGGTTGGACGGGATGATGAGAAACTTCTATGTGTACGCGTTTGCCCTCGCCGTGCGTTTTTATTTCATTAACATGCAAATCGAAGTGGTCGCGGTGCGCGCCGATTCGCAAAACTGCGACCCGAGGAAGCGAAGCGGGAAGGAAACTGGCTGATTTGTAATTGCGAGATACCGGGGGATTAAGGGAAAAAAATGTTAATTATTACCGAGGGGATTTGCCGTCCGCAATTCGTTGCGCTTGCCTCCGATCGGAATAATATTATAGTGCAAAAATCATTATTCGATTAAACAAACGCGAGAATAATAAAATGAACGAACGTTTTCAACCTATGTCGTACGAAATTTCATCGTGACTTTATGGTAATGTGAATTGTGCTGACAATTTTTTCTTTTCAGTTTATTCAATTTTTCAATAAATTACACACCGACGTAAACCGAGATTTAAATGCAAAACGTTTAGATTTTAAATTGAATTAGTTTCAATTGCACAATCGGATGAAAGCAATGTATTTTCGATGAATTCTAACAGAGCTTTAGTCATAATGCAAGATACGTCGGTAAGGTAGAGCCCATTCACATTTCGATAAACGACACTCAAACGCTTTTCTTCAGTACAAATCTAGAGCGAAGAAGGGCGAAATATTGTTTTTCGTAAGTTATGAAATCAAAAAAAAAAAAAAAAAACAAGATACACGTGTTGCAATTGGAAAATCGAATCAGTGACTGGACAGAGGCGCGCGAATCCGAGCATGGAGAGCGAGTATTTTGTAAAGGAAGAGAGACGTAAACAAAAAAGACGATTATTCTGCTGTAAGATAAATGTCCCACCGAGCATCGACGAGCGTTACAATTAAACAAATTAAAGCTATTTTTAACGAAAGCAAAGGCCTATTCTGAGTTCGTTTACTATAAATAATGTAAATACATCCTGTTTCACGCAGCAGTCGAATGTAAAAGGGCAGAGAAATAAAAGAAACGAAACAAAGAAAAAGAGGTATATACAGAAAATATATATATTTTTTAGTGCAAAATCTTAATTTTTTCCGAGGTTCTTCTGTGAATACAAGAGGGAATATATATGTCTATATATATATGTATAAGTATAAACTTAGGTGCACAAAATTATTTGGGACATTTACCGGGTGATCGAATCTGGAGGAACGAAGAAGCGAAGGATAAGTGGGGGGTAACAAAAGATGTCGACAAATGAGTGCGAGGATTGACACTGGCGAAATAATAAAAGAGAGAAAGAGAAAGTATGATTTTCATGCAAACTTGTATTTTTGTATGATTCGAACGTTGGCACGTCCGATCGCACGGCGCCGACGATGAGAGTCAATGAGATGCCAATTTATTAAAAACGAGAGTCTATCATTAATTGTATAATAATAATACACAAAATTGCTGCCGGGCGTGTGCAGTAATTCTAGGATAATTATACTAATGTAATTATGCTATACATAAATTGTATTACGTGTTGTGTATATTATAAATGTTTAGAGGACCAAGAAATACATTCTACCAATGTAAAAAAAAAATATTAATCGTCTGCCTTTTCATTCTGCCTCATCCTCTTTATCCAATTTTTATCATCGTCGCAGCTTTTCCAATTTTTTATGAACCTATGCAACCATCCATGACTGATCATAACTCCTTTATTTTTACCTCGGCAATGTATAACGAGCTCCAAAAAAGGTCCGCACTTTATTTCAGCTCTAATTCGATCAGTGTCTCCTAGGATTCGTTTATCGTTTTTTTTTTTTCTTTTGTTGACTACTTTTATTGCCACCGAGCTTAATCAAGACTTGACGAAGAAACTTTGGCACGTAAACCGGCAATCGATTCTAGCAGATAATTCTGGCTGCACCATATTCTGTCTGCTACAGCGGAGTCGCTTTTTAGCGTCGCAGTGCACTTATCGTTGCTACAGATGTAACAACTTGGTAAAATTGAAATGTAAATAAGAGTTTTCAGGGTGACTTAGATTTTTGTTTTTGCTGTTTTTTTTAAAATAATTTATCGACCTTTATGAGCCATAACAAGTTTTAATTATGTATGTGTGCGATTAACACAGATTTGTTTGTATTACCTGATACTTATTCATTCTACCACACTTAAAAAAGAAAATATTTATACATACAGTGAAATTATCTCTCGCGGTTGTCCTTTCTTGACTTTACTCGTGAACATTGCGTGCACATGACAACAGCGTTTAATCGAATAAGTTTGTTTTTATTTAAAGGCAAGCTACACAAGATAGCACCTTTTCCATATCGGTAAAACGTCAATGACCAAGTGCATTCGGTACTGATAAAGCAATATTTAAAATGTGCAATGGATCCTGCGTCACTATTTCTGTAAATTTAAAATTTAATGATAAAACGAATTCCCCTTGTTTCTCAATACTGTTTCTTTAAAAAGCACAATAACTTTATTTCCTTACACCACATAATAGTAAATATTGCAGGGCAGTTCGGACAAATTAAAAATCTCCCAACGAAGAAAAAAACATAAGAAATCCCAAGGTGCACCAATGAAATCCCAAAATGCTAGCTCTGGATGTTTATGATGCTCTGGAGCAGCAGTCGCCGCGCAAACTTTCCAACAGGACTATCAACAATTGAATCCATTAATTATATCGGGCTAAAGTAGCTCGAGTACGTCAGGGAGGCACATAATTAACGTCAAGTGCCTATTGATTCTTCGGCGGTATCATATGGTGGTGTATGCGCTACGCCGGAAGATCGAATCACCTGCTGACCCAAGCGCATTTGGAAGAAAGTTCACTCACGTGTAAGCCATTATAGATATATGTATATAGAGTTATATGTTATTCTGGGCTGAAGGGACATGCACGGTCGCGTGGATATGCATATGTAGGTGATCCGTGATTTACCGCGACACCGCAGACCGCAGTATTCGTGCAAACCGATGTCTGTCGGTTATCAGATTTCAGAGTAATCCGCTTCATCTGAAGGATCTAACATTGGGAACATGTATCAATAAGCAAGAAAATTTCTGCTTAATTAAATGTCGCGGCCAAAACTATTTTTTTTCTATGTTGTCGGCTTCTTCCTGGCCTTTGCGTAAGTAATTGCGTATGCGACCGATGACAAATTGTATGCTTTTTTTTTTTTTTTTTTTTTTTTTTAAAGCAGACGATATTTGCAGCTTGCAGTATAACTTTATTATTTTTTTATGCGGTTATAACCCGAGCTGTAAAATAACATCCATTATTAAGGCTATTATATCTACAGTATTAAAGCACTGTTATTATGAGTGTATAAAAAGTTGATTTCAAATTATCAACTCTTCAAATTCGTTATAAAACAGAGAATGATATGATGTCTGCTGTTCTTGTATACTCTTCTTTTTTTATTATTCTTATTTTTAATTATTATTAATCAACATTTTTAATTAATAATTATTTTTTTTAATTAAAATTTTAATAATTTTTTTGATTTTTAATACAACTCAGAAAATAATGCGGTAAACTTTATTTCGAAAATTTTTTATGGTTATACAGGGTGTTAAGGACGTTCACGGAAAAATAAATTTTCATTTGATTTTCATGAAAATGCATCTCTATGAACTGCTTTATGCATAGTCATTTTTAAAAATAAGGCTACCGGACCTAAATTTTGAGATATCGAAGTCCGAAATTGCGGCTTTTAACACAGGATACTGAGCCGTTTTTACACGATGTTTTTTAAGCTTTGCCGTGTCAAATATCAATTGATTTTTACCAAAAACTAGTATGTTATAGCAAAACATGTACTGATTAAGATACAATTTTGTTAAACATAGCAACCGGTGTTTATTTTCGAGATACGGCTGTTTGAAATCTAGAATTTTGTCGACTTTTCTCTCGCCAAGGCACGTGGGGAAAGAAAACAGCAGACGACTTGACAACGCTGTACTAGCATTCGCCGCCGTAGCCGAACATAACATGTATGTGTGTGTGTATTATGTGCGTTTGCGGGAGCAATAAATATATATATATATATCCATATTTTGTATTGTAATTTATAGACTTCAAAGGTTATTTTATAATAAGATAAAATGATAAACTTGAGTAAATTATTACTTGAACTTTTATTATTCTAAGATATATAATTTATATCAGAAATTTAACGCTTATCATAATTAAATAAAATAAATATATATGAAATACTGTTCATAAAAAAATATCTTAATCCTAACAAATCACATTTGTTTAAAATGAAAAATCATTTGAAGTCATGCTTTATCAAGTCACACTTGATCTTTCTTCTTTAAAAAATTTAACAGTTTAGCTATGACTTTTTTGTCTTTTGTAATTCTAGCTGTATTTCCTACTTTCTCTGTAAATAATTTTGTTATACCTTCATCTCCTTGTTTTTCAAATATTTCTAAAATGCATGTATAATGAATCTCTTGAGCTGCTAATCTTTTCAGCATATCTAAAGAAATTACGTTACGTAATTGTTCAACAAACTGTAAATTATTATTGACCTTCTGTTTCAACAAAATATCATTGTAACCCGATCCCAACGTTTTACAGCACATTACGATCATACTTTGAACCTGAAACTTCTCGATTAACTTATCTAAAACAATAACATCGTAAACAGCATCGTGAAAAAGCTGTAAATTTTCTAAAACTAAAAATTCTTTGGTTAGAGTTTCTAATTTAAACATGTCTTTGCCTTTCCTTTCAGGCAAATGTTTTTTAAATACTGATAATGTATCTGAAAAACCTACAATATTATTAAATTTTTCCAGCTTATTATTGCTTATTATTGCTTGCAATAAATAGCGTTTATCAAAAGCAGTATTATGTGCTATCAATAAGCAGCGATCCATTTCAGACAAGCTGCTTAAAAATTCTTGAAAAAAAATTAAAACTTCCGTAATTGTTAGAGTGTCAATTTTTTTTTCGCGTAAATACAAATTATTGCCTATGAGACGAAATCCTATAATGGTTGTGGCACTAGACGAAATTGCATTGACAGGCTGCACATAAACATTAAAAATTCGCTCTTCACATTTCGCATTAATTTGCAAAATTTCAGCATCATTATGTAGTCCACTTGTTTCCAAATCAAATACAACCATTTTAGCAGTAGAAACATTTTTATCACAGTCGTTTATTGCCGCAATAATACTTTATTGACTATTTACACTTTCAATTCCACAATTTCTTTTATACATTAAGCCTTCTACTTTTTCATTAGATTGCCTTAGTTTTTCTCTATTTCTCTTTAATTCGAGCCTTCTTGTTTTCTTTGATATTAACTTATCTTTAGATGCTCTCTTAATCCTTTTATTATCACTTTTAGTTACATATTTTAATGTATGTGTTCCTGTGGGCAATCCTATTTGTTTTTGTAAATTTAAGATGCTTTTTTCGCCATCATTAAAAACACATACAGCATTAACAACTCGATAGTCACTTGCAGAACTCTTACTTAGACATTTATTTTTAGGTGCTTTACTTGCTACTACATTATTAAAACTTTCATTTCGCTGGCTCGATGCTGCTACTGCAAATTTATGGGCATTTGCAGCATATTTATTAAATAGCATTTGCAATTCTACAAATAAAGTATCACCTGACAGCTTTACAATATGTGTGTCTTTAGGTTTACACCGATTCCCACAATTTTCGTGAAAACCAAAGAGATGATGTGGTATTTATTTCAAATTTTTGGCTAAATTTTGACTATTGCCTTTATTTTAAGCTACTGCGTAGGAAAAACATTTTTTAATGTGAGGTATGTACTTTTTTCTCTTGAGCTGAGACTGTGAATTAGCCATTTTATAAACTTCACTTGCAAAGTTTTTAATTAGGTGATTTCTGTCGGATAGTTTATGAAATTTCATTGCAGGATTATCTTTTCTCACAGCTGCTATCATCGAGCTGTCCTCGTCTCCAATAATAACTTTGACTTGGAAATTATTTTCTTTGAGAACGGAACTATGATTAATTAGTTGAACACCAGCATCAGCCTCCATGGCTTTCGCACTGCCATGAAAGTTCAATCGACACTGATGATCATCTTTTGAATGACCAAAGTCACACATAATGCATTTACGATTTCTAGTGTTGTAATCTAGAATCTTTCCTGACAGCAATCCAATTATGGTACTATAACCATTAAGGTTGTCATAGCTTCTTCCATTGCCACGTTTTGTTCATCCCATATCAAAGCTGACGATAATATTTATAATACTTCCAAAACTAGCATCAAATATTTTATCATTTTCGACAGTATTGTCTGAATCGGTTTGTTTGTCGAAAGTAGATTTAAGATTAGTTAAATAAGGACAAATATCTTCAGCAATATCAGATGGCCTGTAAAAACATGCAGGTAAAAAATAATGGTTCGTTTTTTCATGTTTTTATTTTTTAATGAAATAATATTTTCTGTAAATAAATATACATTGAAAGAAATATTTTGTATACATTAATTATGCAAAACTTTAAAATATAAAAAGATCAATTCGATCATATTTCATAAAAATTATGTAAATATAGAAGAAAGAATAATGTATATAATAAAAAATCAATTCGCATACAATTCATCAAAAAATCAATTCGATCACATTTCATAAAAATTATGTAAATATAGAAGAAAGGATAATGTATATAATAAAAAATCAATTCACATACAATTAATCAAAAAATCAATTCGATCACATTTTATAAAAATTATGTAAATATAGAAGAAAGAATAATGTATATAATTATAAATCAATTCGTATACAATTCATCAAAAAATCAATTCGATCACATTTCATTAAAAATTATGTAGATAAAAAGAAAGAATAATGTATACAATGGCATAATTATAGTACAATATTAACCTCTAGTTTTTCTTACAATTCTAAAATTAGTTTTTCTATATTTTTGATAACCAGCCGTCTTTCTTCGGAAGCTGCTCGATTACAGCTATTTTGAGCGTCTTTTTCTATTCCTGCTACGATAATTTTTTCGTAACGCTTATATAAATCCTCTGATATGCCAGGAATGTCAGCACAAGCGAGGATTTTATTTAGTGCAGTGTTTCCAGTCCCAGAATGTATAACTCCTGCAATATAATAAAATTTTAATGATTAAATTTTTGTGTTTACAATAATTTTGCATTTAAGACAAATATTTTTTTGAAAATACCATCCATTGAACAATTGCAAAATAAAATTTAAGGGTAGTAGGTAAACGAAATACATTGTTTATAAAAATATGAATGAAATATGTTTAAATTACTAATTATACTCATTATACTAATTATACTAATTATTATTCTACGAAGCAAATTTTGTAAAAAAGGCTCGTTATACACTCATTCTATCACTGATTGCTATAAACCAAAAATGAAACGCTAATACAATAGGATAATATCTATAAGAATACTGCTCTGTTATAAAAAAGTATTATTTATTGTACAAAAACATCAACCAGCTAGTATATTTTATCTTATATTTACATATAAATTTGCATTATAACTATAAATTTTAATTCATTCGAGTACATTTTAAATCACATATCATTGTTTAATAAAGTATTCTTATAGATAGTATCTATAAAAAAACTGCTCTGTTGTAAAAGAATATTATTTATTGAAAGAATCCTTATTCGGTTATTACATTTATCTTATATTTTTGAGTACATTTTAAGCTTTATATCATAATTTATTGAAGTATTCTTACTTTAATAATTAATTTATTTATTAATATTTAGCTATTATATTTCATATACTTACCAAGCACGACTTCTGCATTAATATGAGATATGTTGTTTTCTACTTTTCCAGTTTTAACTTTTGTAGTTATATTGCACTCATTACACAGAACATATAAAATCGAGTGGAGGCCCATTCTTTTTTTCGATTTTATATTTGTCAAGTATATTGGTTTTAGGCACTTGTGGCACTTCAGATTCCTCGATAGTTCTGTCATATTTACAATACGATTGCCCTGTACTAAACACTCTTTAGCATTTCGATTTTCAAGAATAAGTTCTTTTATTCGGGCTTTTTTCACGTTAGCATTAGACAGTACACATTTAGCACTTTTTAATGCATTTTGCTTTGAAGTAAACCTTCCACTTTTTAACATATGCACTGCTTTTGACAAAATAACTAAAATATAACCTCGAAATACTATTTCGGAAATGCACTACACAAGTAAACAAGTGCGATAGACTAAAGAAGAGAGGAAAGGAAAAGGAGAGATGAGGCGTTGCCAGATTTATGTTAACTGCGCAGGAATGAAAATTTTGTGCTTCTACGCAGAGTAGGCGGAGCTTAGCAGTGCTGACTAACTCAATTTATTCTTGATAATACATATTGAAATGTACATGTATGGAAAGATGAGTTGCGTGAGCTCCACTGCGGTCCGTGAACGTCCTTAAGGGGATGCAGTAGCGTCCCCCCTCCTCAGTGTTTCTCTCTTCCAATTATATAGAAAAACGATAACTCATACAGACCTCATCTTCTACAAAATGCTTTATTATATCGAGCACTACGCCGCTCAAGTCCAAATATTACTCAAAATTATCAATATAAAAAGTTATAAGCATAAGTAAGTATGAACATAATTTTAAGGTTAACTTTTCAAGCATAAACACCTCTTCCAATTATTTGACGACAAATCAAATCACTTTCATATTGTACAAGATGATACATTATATCGAGCACTACGCCGCTCAACTCTAAATATTCATTTTTATTATTAATACATTAAGATATAAGCGAAACAAAAAGCACTTTTTTAGCTATTGCATCCTCTTAAGGGAAAGCAGTAGCGTCCCCCCTCCTCAGGCTGTTCGATCTATTTCTATGTTCCAGTTAATTTAAAAAACGATAAATCACATAAGCCCCATATTGCACAAAATGCTTAATAGCAACGAGTACTACGTCGACTAAGTCCAAATATTACGCAAAATTATAAATGTTAAAAGTTATAAACACATGTAGATATAACCATAATTTTGAGGTTAGGTGTCAATGCGCAAACGCGTCTTACTGGTTCCAATTAATAGAAAACACGACAAATCAGATTCACTTCAACTTGCATAGGACGATTCATTGTATCGAGCACTACGCCGCTCAAGTCCAAATATTAATTTGCGTTGTAAATAGAAAAAGATATCAGCGAAAGAAAAAGCACGTTGGTCGCTACCACACCCCCTTAATACAATCAATTATACAGATCAAATAAATATTTATTTAGTATTTTCGATGTAACAAAAAATCAATAAAATGATATCTTCAATCTCTTAAATGCTCTATCATTTGATACAAATAAATATTTTATTGTTTTGAATAATT